>CM031378.1:38479570-38722268 GCA_018208015.1 Medicago ruthenica
CGTAATAGAAAAAGGAGGATAGAGAAGGAAAGAAACGTGTGGTGTATGTGTTTTGTTTAGCCAAATAAATAATAATAATAATAATAATAATAATAATAATAATAATAATAATAATTATAATAATTATTATTATTATTATTATTATTATTATTATAAGTGAAGGTCATTTATATTTTCTATATTTTTTTTACAATTTTATAATTTCAATATGTGAAAGATAATTATAATCTCTATATATTTGTAATTATTTTTAAAAAATAATTGTCTACAAAAGTTTTAGAGTCGGATCGACCCACGCTAGCTCATTGAATAAAATAAATAAAATACTAGGGTTGCACTTTTAGAGTCGGCTAGGCCGACGCTATAATTTTTCAGTAGGACAAAATTGGGATGTGACATAGTGTAGGCTAGGCCGACGCTATTAGCGTCGGTGTCGGGGGCCGACGCTAAAATCTGACTCTAAAAACCTCTTTTCTTGTAGTGATAAGTGTTGTTTGCCATGGTTGAAAGCTGCTGCTCCATTCTTTTACGATGTGCTCCATTACGGTGGAAAATTGTCTTGGGTTAAATGGGATAAGGTCTGTTTGCATAGGGAGAATGGAGGCCTGGGGGTCAGGAGGCTGAAGGATTTTAATTTTTCCCTTCTTGGGAAATGGGTGTGGAGGATGTTGGAGGAAAGGGGAAGTTTGTGGTATAAGGTGTTGTGTGCGAAGTATGGTGAGGAGGGGGGGCGGTTGTGTATGGGTGGCGGTGGGGGTTCTGTGTGGTGGCAGAATGTGAACAATTTTAGGAGGGGGGCGGTCTGTTAGATGATCGGTGGCTGGTGGATAGTATTTCTAGGCAGGTGGGGGATGGGGTCTCGTCGTTGTTTTGGAAGGATCCCTGGTTGGATGGTGAGTCTTTAGAGATTAGATATGCTAGATTATTTGATCTTGCTGAAAATAAATGTGCTACTATTGCGGAAATGTGTTCTATGGGTTGGGAGATTAATGGTGAGGCGTGGAAGTGGAGAAGGAGACTGTTTGCGTGGGAGGAGGGGTTGTTGAGTGAATGTGTGGAACGGCTTTCTTTCGTGATTTTGCAGGTTGATGTTTCCGACAGGTGGGTCTGGAAGCTTCATTCTTCCAATAAGTACACGGTTAAAAGTGCTTATAATTACTTGACTAATTCGGAGCTGACAATTGACGACCGTTGTAACCATGTCCTTTGGCTTAAGCAAATTCCGCTGAAGGTCAATATTTTTGTTTGGCGGTTGTTCCTGAACAAATTAGCAACTAAGATGAATTTGTTTAGGAGGAACATTCTGGATTTTAATGAAGCTTTTTGTTCGACTTTGTGTGGCCTTATTGAGGATCAGGATCATCTGTTTTTTTCTTGTGCTTTTTATGGTTGCCTTTGGCCTTTAATATCAGGATGGCTAGGCTACTCTACAACTTTTCAAGGATCTTTGTTTGAACATTTACTTCAGTTTGGAGGTCTTGGGGGTTTTTCCAACAAGTCTCGGCTCGCTTATAATATTATTTGGATTTCCGCTCTTTATACCATTTGGAAGGATCGTAATTTGAGACATTTTCATCACAAATCCGAACAACTCCTATCTTTGTTGGAAAAAGTTAAACTTCAAGCTTTTTGGTGGTTTAAATCTTCTTTTGCAGCTTTAGAATTTGATTATTCGGTTTGGAGGGTTACTCCTGTTTTCTGTCTTCAGGCTGTAACTTAGAGATTCTTTTCGTTACTTTGTAGTGGTGATTGGTTTGGCTTTGTAATTATTGGACTTGGTAGCTCCTTTTGGTACTTCTTGTGCTAGAGGAGCTTGTGTTATTTTCAATAAAATTTGTTTAGCTTCTTCAAAAAAAAAAAAGTAATGTTTGATTATTTTTTTACACTCTTTAATTCTTATATTTTATTAAAAAAAATTCAATTGATAAAAAAATATTAAAAATAACTCTTATGAATTAATATCATTTTAAAATGAATTTATCCTTTCAAAAAAAAGAATTTATGAACCAATAAAAATGCATTTATAACTTTAGATAAGTTGAAATAACTATCCAAAATGAGAATTGAGATATTTAGTTTTAAATGAAATTAAAAGGATAATTTGGTCATTGCACGTTTAAAATCAATTTTGATTCAAACTATCCAAAAACATAACTCATAAGAAGCACTTCTAGTTGAATCTTTTATGTGTGGTGTCCGCTTTACCACATAACGAATGAGTTTACTAGTCAGAGACGCTAACTTTGACTCTGCAATTAGTATTAATCTACAAATTCTCAGGGTCCATCATGAAAGATTACTGTGTGAGGGTTCATCATGAAACATAGTATGTTGGGTTCTTCATTTGTTATTTCTCTCTGTGTTTTCAGCTTGATTAACTTTGCACACTTTGCACGAGCACAAGCTCAAACTGTAAATGCTACTACAGATCCTTCTGAAGGTTAGTGATTTCCATAAATCTTTATGGTTTATTTCTTTCCCATACTTTTACATAAAACTCTCGATATGTTACTTACCAACTTGTTTATGGAAGTGGGAAATTCCAAAATTTTCCTAGTATTTGTTTACAAGGGAATTATATATATTGTGAAGTTCTTAATTTTTTTTTAGGTAATAGTTGTTACAATATGCATATTTTAACATGTATGTTTTAATATATCATCACACAATTGGTTATCAACATTCTTAGAGAAAAAATATGAATTTTTTTGACTGTTAATACCTCTAGAAGGAGTAAAGCCATCAGTTTTATTACCATTCCACATACTTTTATAGGCAATAAACAATTTCCTACCTTTCATTCTAGACATAAAGTGAACTATTTTCTTAGCCACAACAATATTATGATGTATGCTACACTCCGATGAAGCTCGATTGATAATGATATCATTCAAAATAGGTTTAATCTTTTATCACAATAACTTTAGAGATAATTTTATAAACAAACATTGCAAAGAGATATATATCTGAATTGAGAACAATTCTGATTTATCAATTTTATGGATCATCACAACCTAGTTAACAAGAGAATGATTTGTTGGAAAAATTAGGTCTTAATAAAAACAGATTTCATAAAACATTTTCAATAATTATGAATCAATAGCGGAAGCAAACATAACATTGAACATGATTACGATCGGATCTACAACATGTTTGATTTATCAAGGATATCAATAATTAGGTATTAGGAATACCTGGATGAAGGCTTTGATGACAACCCTCTCAACAACAACGGTCAGAAACAGAGAGAAGGTGATATGATATGAAAACACCAAAAATGGTTAGCGGCGGTTGATTTGGTTCTTTCTCAACCGGTATCTTTATGCCTCAAATTCTCTTCAGATGGGGAGAAGAGAGAGTTTGCCGTGTACGGTGTATTGGGGACCATAGCCTCTTTTATATTGGATGGCCCTTGGGGTTTTCCATTATTTCGTTAATGGACCATCCGAATATCCACCCATATTGAGTCCATATCAATTAATTAATTAATTATCTAAATAGAAATCTAATTAGCCTTATTACTTAATTTGATCACTAATCAATTAAGGTTCTAAATTGATAAATAACTAATATAATTATTATTACGATATTTGCCCACATAATAATAACGGAATATAATTAAATAATAAAATATTTCAACGTGATTTACCCAAACCTAGTTAACAAAGTTGAAAAAGGGTCAACAACAATGTCCCACCATTGTTATTTAAAAAAAAAATGTCCCGACATTGTTGTAAAAAGAGAGTAGGATAGCCATATTCTCCTAGAGATTTGAGGGGTCCCATTTCAAACAAAGCTTTCTTACACTCTAAAATCTCTAAAATTTGTATATTTGCACACATGCTCAAGAATCACTCTATATTCACTGAAAAGATAAAAATAGAACTGACATCCAAAAAATTTTCAGGCTCTCACGATCATCAATCTAGTTTACGGTATCATCTCGCAATGTCAAAATTTTATTCCTTCTTCTAATAATTTTTTTTGGGGAAATATGCTTATAACATTTCATTAATAATAAGATATTTAATACATTCAGGTATATTAAAATAAACAACAGGACTACCTAATAACGTGGCTTCTCCGGCAAGAGCATGAGCAACCTCGTTGGCTTGTTGCCTAACAAACTCCACCCTAGAGTTAGTGAAAAAAGACCTGAAAAGAGAACGACAATAGGAAATAATACAACCGAATTCAGACGTGTCGTCTTGAGTAGCATGGAAAACATCACAAGTAAGCTTTGAATCTGTTTCGAAATCAATGTTATCAAATTGCATATCGCTCAACCACTGCATGGCCGAATGTAGTCCCAAAGCTTTGCCAGCCTCAACTGAATAAAGACAAGGGTAGCTAACAACTTTTGCCAGAACAAAGGTGTCATCAGAATCACGAACAAAAATACCAATACCAGTACAGTTGAAATGGGAAGAGAAAGCAGCATCAATGTTACACTTAAATCTTCCCGACAAAGGGTGCTGCTAACCAGTAATAGGAACAGCTGTCGAAGTATTACATGTGACCAAAGGCACGTGCACACTTCCTCCGACAAGAGGGGCTTGCGCATGCTGATTGAGAGGGGCAGCTGCAGTGGGAGTATTAGCTACCTGCCAGTCGACAACCAAATTTCGAGCACGCTCGACAACCATAGTACTCACTTCTGTAACATCATCACAAACTTTGAGGCTGCGGTGCTTCCAGAGGCTCCACAACGTTGAGACTAACCTCTGTGAAAGCTCAACAGATAAAGTTTCCAATAACACAAAGATAACATTTGATGCTGAGACAGTAGTGGACATGTCATGATGAATAGCGCCCCATAGGCCTGTCCTTTGCCAAACCTGGACAACAAAAGGACACTCCAAAAAGACATGAGCAAGATCCTCATGATTAGAGGGGCAACTTACACTGTTTGTAGGCACTGAACTCCTATATCAAGTAAACGAACACGAGTCGGTAAGCAGCCTCGACACATACGCCAAACTAGGTTCTTCACTTTAGGAGGCACCTTGAGCTTCCAAATTCCACACCAATAGCCGGGACGCCGCAGATGCGATGAATCAATAAGCTCATCAACGCATAACCTGTAAACACTACACACAGAATAACGGCCATGTCTTTCCGCTTTCCAAATGAGCGGGTCCTCTTGTACCTGAAAAATAAGCGACGTACGACGAATTTTATCAGCTATATCCAAACTAAAAACCTGATGAATTACGTCCTCGTTCCATCTTTTGTCATATAAATTCATCAAATTATTGATGGTAACATTCTGAATAAGGTGAGCACCGGTGATGCCACCATCAATACATTCCCCATTAGATAACCAAGGTTAATTCAAAATAGATATAGACGCACCAGAACCAATACTCCAACGAGCACCACCGCGAACAATAAAATGGACGCGCAAAATACTACGCCACACATAACTAGGATTGTGGCCAATCTGTGCCGTGAGGTAATTGTCAAAGAGGAAATACCTTGCCTTAAAAATACGGGTAACAAGGGAACCAGGTTCCGTGAGAAACTTCCAGCCTTGTTTGCCTAACATAGCCATATTGAAAGCAGATAAGTCCTTAACCCCCATACCCCCATGCACCTTAGGGATAGATAAATTCTCCCAACTCAGCCAGTTAATACCTCTCTGTGTAGTTCTACCATGACCCCACAAAAAAGAATTCATCATTTTCTCAATGGTATTAATAAGCGAAGATGGTAACCGGAAGATACTCATAACATACGACGGAATGGCTTGCAAGATGGACTAATGTCTCACTAAAGAAGAGGAGATCCAGATTGAAGTGTCGGACTAGGTATTTTAAATCGGGAATTGCACTCGGGCTACCTAAACCTCGACAATTCCACCCCACTATACTCATTTACCTAGGCAGGTCTGATCTTCAGGTCCTGCCATTACAAAATGTTCATCATACAAAGGATTAGAAATTACAATCATTTTAGTATACCCCATTACTAACATTTGGTCTTATTACATCATTTACCTCAACCCCATTCGTAGCAGATGATGTTTCACCATTTTGAATAGCTAGGACACGCTTTCTTCTTCTTTTTTTCTTCAACTCGGACCCCGCAACATCATGATCACCTTCGTTTTCGGTTGGAAGGTGTTTGTTTCCAACAAGGGGAGGGGCGGCAGCAGGTAAACCAAGCACAAGAGGACGACCCAGAAGTAAACTGGACGCCGTGGTACCTGTGGATGATGCAGGAAGGAGATGCACCTGACAAGTAAAGTTCAGACCATAACCATTACGAGCTTCTTCCAATAAAATTTTGAAATGTCATTACTTAGTATTCCGACCAACATCTTTAATCCCATGGCTACACGACTTCTAGAACCGAAGACAATCTTCTTGATACAAAATATTGGCTCGTTGTTCCTTTAGCTCTTTGTTGATAGAATTGGTGCCATAACATTTGAATTTTTTGTCATCCACAAGTATAAAAAAACACGAAAAATATTTAAACTAAAAAATCAAATTTGCTTCAAATTTACAAATATCAATTATGACAATTTGTTGCATGTATTCATAACGAAACAATTATGATCATAATCATTTCATTCGATTATGTTGAAAGTGTCTAACTTTTTTATGAAAAACATATATTTTACTACTTTTGTTATTTAATTTCAATTGTAGTTAAAACTTATGTTTTTTTTTGAGGGAAAAAAAACTTATGTTATGTTTCTTCAATTAATCAAATTTATTTATTCATTACTTTTTTTAAAGAAAAATTTATTTATTATTTTTGGTCAGGTAATTAGTGGATATAAATTCACATTTTTTGTCTTCGTTCAGTTCAGTTGGTAGGGACATTGCATAATATATATGTGGGTCGGGGTTCGAACCTCAGACACCCCACTTCTCCACATTTAAAATGTGTGAGTTATAACCACTAGACAACTTGACAAAAAAATGAAATTTACTTTTTTTAAGATGAATAATTGAGATGTTTGAAGTTCAAACTCTAATCTCTGTATATATTATGTATATATTATGCAATATTCATACCAACTTACCAGAACTAAGAAAATTTATGAATCATTCCATATTGCTAACATTTAACCTCACACCAATATCTTGTAAAAAAAACAACAATATCTAAAACAAATATGTGTGATAACACCGATATTTTCCCAGCAGATATTTAGAAAGAGAAGAATAAATGAATGGCCCCCCAAAAAACCCCTAAAAAAATAATACTCCATCTATCTTTTTTTATAGGAGTAGTTTACAAAAATCACGTGTATTAAGAATAGTTGTTGGAGTAATAAAGTTGTCTCAAATATGTGTGACTATTATTAGATTACAATTAATTAAATATATATTTAATGTTAACTTTTTATATACCAAGACAAATTGATAGTATTAATAAGGATATATTTGAAAAAAGAGTAATCAATGCATCTAGGAATTTGTATATGATCTTATATTTAGGGAAAAAACTTTTTTATAAACTACTCCTATATAAATAGGGAGAGAGGGAGTAAATGAACACAAGTACACATTTTTTTAGTTATTTTTAGGACATGCATGTTAAAGTGTCACAAGAATTTTGGAGTGTGTTGAAAACAAAATTTTGTGTTGAAAACAATATTTTTAAAACTTTAAAAAAGTGGCATGCTTTCAAGACAATATTTTCCTTTTTTTATAATGTGTATTACCTATAAAGTATGAATGAACTTTTATTATTTTTTGAGAATTGAGAAGTATGAATGAAGTTGTGATGTGAATGTAGCAAGAGTTGTAAATTCAATATTTAGCAAATGGAAGATATCAGCAAATCAAACTCAATGGAACATTAGCGGCGAAATATGCAGTGGAAGAGCCATTGATAGCAGTACCACCATCGATGACCTCGATTACAACCCATTCATCAAATGCGATTGTTCCTTTAACAAAAACACTACATGCCGCATCATAGCACTGTATTCTCTCTCTCTCAATTTGTTTTTGTTTCGATTACTATCTATTATTTTCCTTTCTATATTTAATTAATATCATCTCTCTGAAATGTAACAGGAAAGTTTATGCATTAGATGTGATTGGTGAAATTCCACCAGAGATATGGACTCTTACTTATCTCACCAATTTGTATGTTTTCTTCCATATTTTTCTTCAATTAACTATACTCCAATTTTATGTTGAGTGAAGATTAGATGACTCCCATTTTGGCCTAATTAGCTGATTGGTTAGCTAACTTTAGTTTAATTTTGAACACTTTCGATTTTGCATGTAATGGAGACTTCTCCAATATATCACATATTTGACGCTTGTATGTCTCGGAATGTTCGTTTAAATTTGTAGTTCTTTTTATTTGGCTTTTGCCTCTTTTATACAAAAATAAATCAACTCTAAAATACATTTGAAATATGAGCTGTCTCATCTTCATCCAACTGGTTAAGATGGCTACATGACTCTAGAGAATTTTTATTTGCAATTGTTCATAAGTTGTCGCCTCAGTTTAACAACTTGACTTTTTGATCAACGGAGTTTAAATTCCATCATCTGAGATAGTTTTAAAATGGTCATTATTGTCACCACTGTTAACAATAATATATGAACCTACCATGTTTTTGGCTATTGCTAAGTTTTCTCAAATGGCAAGCAGGAACCTTGGCCAGAATTACTTGAACGGGTCTCTAACTACGGCAATTGGAAATCTGACTCGTATGCAATACATGTAAAGCCATTGACTCAAGTGATTGATATTTTGTATATTCAATTCGGGAAATATAATTTTCTAATGTTATTGTTTAATCTATTTAGGTCCATTGGCATCAATGCTTTATCAGGAAAGCTTCCAAAGGAATTGAGAGATCTAACTGAGTTGATCGTATTGTATGTTAATTATATTTTATTTTATTTGTTTTTATTTCTAAGACCGGCGATGTTGTATGCAATGGAGTGTTGTGCGGTTAAGAACCGACACAAGAATAAAGTAAGCTATGTAGAGATGGGGATGTTGTGTTGGATATGTGGTAAGACTAGACGGTATCGGTTTCAAAATGACAACTTTAGAGAGAGTTGGGGTATCGCCAATAATAGAAAAGATGGTGGACAATAGACTTAGGTGGTTTGGGCATGTAAAAAGAAGACATATACATTCTGTATTAAGGAGAGTAGATCAAATGAAGGATAGTCAGATCCTTAGAGACACAGGAAGACCTAGAAAAACTATAAGAGAAACTATTAAGAAAGACTTGGAGATTAATGAGTTGGGCCAAAATATGGTTTATCATAGAAAATTATGGCGTAAGTTTATGTAGCCGACCCCACTTGGTGGGATAAGGCTTGGTTGCTGTTTTTATAATGATAGTTACTCTTGCAGAGGATGTCTTGGGAGAGGCTGTTGTTTTTTTAGTCCTTATGACAATTGATATATGTTTTGACTAGATAACTGATGAGACCATATATAATAATATAACTTAGAGTCAATTTTAATAAACTTCTAATCTGCTTCTTATGAAAGAAGAAATGTTAAAAGAGTCTCTCTATAACATGTTTTTTTAGAAGTTCTATTATTTAAGTTTTCAATAAATTCTTATTAGGACTTTTTTGTAAGGAGAGAATGATAAAAAAACACTTATTTGGGATGCTTCCAGAAATTAGAATCTAATCCAAATTAACTTGATCTTTTTCTAAGATTTTTTGTTTTTAATACACAATTTACATGCAAAATATTTTGTAACTGACATTTCAGATATGTAATCCTCTAAATTTCCAGGGGTTTTGGGACTAATAATTTCTCAGGATCTCTGCCATCTGAACTAGGGAAGCTGATAAAACTAGAACAACTGTAAGTCCTTTTTCAGTCTTACTTTCCATATTGACTATTGTTTTATTCAAGTTTAAAGTTTTTGTCAAGCTCCATTTTCAAAAGTGAAGTGGATATTTTCCCAATTTTAATGAACATTAATATAAACCAATTGAAACAACTATGTGGCAGAACAAACCCAAATTGGATAAGATTGTTATTTATGCGGATATACAAAATAAATTTTGCTGAAACTGATGTATGGTTCAGTCAAGTTTTATCTGTAATTTTTAGATTGTAGACTTATTATGTCACAAATTGGATGTTATGGCGTCTCTCTTTGAAGATAAATATATAGCCCATAATTTTGTTTTGATAAATAAGAGAGAGCTTTAACATAAGAGGATGAACTTTGGAAATTGTTTTGGACTAGGATTTAGAATGTTTTTAATAAAAGGTGTATTGGACATTGAAATCAGATTGAAAGATTTGTTTATGGAGTAATGTCAGGTATACAACCCTTAACAAATAAAATTTTATAGTCATTTGTGTAAAATGAAATTCACTCCCAAGGAGGCTTCTCTTAAGCATACACTATTGTTTGTTGCAAATGTATATATCTTCATGTGGCTACAAGAGATATTGATTTCAAAGAATATTTCCTTGCAGCTACATGGATAGTTCTGGAATCAGTGGTCCAATTCCACCCACAATTGCAAGCCTTAAGAATTTGGTGACAGTGTAAGATACTGCTTATCCCTTCTACCTCGTGATAATAGATTTAAAAACTAAAACTTCTATGGTAAATATGGGTTTTCTGCTACTTTCAGATGGGCTTCCGACATAGAACTCACAGGAAGAATACCCGACTTCATAGGAAATTGGTCTAAGCTTCAATCCTTGTAAGACAATCTTATTGGTTAATTTATTTTCCTTTTTAGTTTAAATTTATAAGGTGGATAGGTTTGGGGATAAACAATCATACAGAATTTGAAATTGTTGTTTCCATATCTTGTACCAGAAGTATGTACTAACAGTTTCTGTAATTGATGTATGTTTACATAGGAGGTTTCAGGGTAATTCATTTGAAGGTCCAATACCCTCATCATTATCCAATTTGACTTCTTTGACAGAGTTGTAAGTTTTGTCACTAGTTTCTTGTATGGTTGATATTGATTCATGAAACCTAATATATCATATGTACAATAATGTAGGAGAATAAGTGGTCTATCTAATAGGAGCTCATCATTGGAATTTGTAAGGAATATGAAGTCTATGACTATCTTGTAAGGATGCATCTCTACTGATTATAATGGCTACACTTTCCCAAGTAGAAATAAATCTTTAGTTGTGTTTTGTTTTGCAAAAATAATATAAGGTTATGATTGCTGCAGAGAATTGAGGAATAACAATATTTCTGGTTCATTCCCTTCCACCATAGGAGAATTCCAAAATTTGACCCTACTGTGAGTATAACTTCTGTGTTTGAATTTAGATGCATTTGAACATATTAGGTAAAATGTGTTTTACTTTAGAACAAGTTCTGTTGCTTTTTCACAGAATGTTCTATTTCACTTTAGAACATGCTCTGTGCTTTTCCACAGCATCAACATTTTCAAACCGAATATATGGGAAATTTTTAAGCCAAGTCATTTCAATTCAGAGTTTAACATACTCATAATTGGATCGGCATAAACTCCAATTTTAACATTAATTTATATTTTTCAGTTTCAATATTTTCCTTTTGCATATGATGCCGATAATTATCTGTTACTATATCTGTGTTTTATCTCAAAGTGGGATGATTTTAAAGTTATGCTTGTTCTTGCAGGGACTTGAGTTTCAACAACATCTCAGGACAAATTCCTGAATCAATTTTCAATTTGAGTTCGCTCTCTTCCTTGTAATATTTCATTTCCTACGTAAATATATATTGATTTGGTGATATGCTATGATATGTGGTATAAATGATGTTTTGGTTTTATCTGTTTCCAGGTTTCTTGGAAATAACACACTTAGTGGCACTCTCCCTCAACAGAAAAGATCATCTCTTAAAAACATGTGAGTAGGCCTGACTAAACTATATTTACTTTCATGTAAGGAATATCCTCGAATGTCAAAACTATGGGTCATATATAGAAAACCATTTGGTGTTTTGAAAATAACCAACATATTGATTTAAATTTTAAATCACTGATCTTCATTTTCTCTCCAAGTACTTACACTTAAAATGCTTGCAGAGACTTGTCATACAATGATCTATCAGGAAGCCTCCCCTCTTGGATAAACGAACAAAATTTACAATTGTAAGTTTCATGGTCTAATACAATGATCTAATTTTGAACAGTAACTCTCATTTTGTTAGTTCTTTTCACTCAGACAATAAGATTATGAATGTCTCTCTTCTTTTTAACAGTCAACTAGTTTATAAATTAGATCATAACCTGACTAAAGTTTTACTCTACATCTTTTATTCTGTAATTAGTTTTTTTCTCTTAATCTATTTATGCTTTCTTTTATCATTTTTATGTGTGTGAAACTTTTATGATATTTTTTTGGCATGATATGCAGGAACTTAGTAGCCAACAACTTGACAATACAAAATTCAAATACCAGGTAATATTTATACAGATTATATAATCCTGACTATTTCAATAACTCTTTAAATTGTTTTTGAATTTACTCTTATTTATAGGCAATAATGTGAATTTTGATCTTTCCACGATCTTGTCACTCACCTATTCAATTCTTTTGATTTTTACAATCTTTCCTGAAAATGTAATATCGTATATGTAACTATGATTTGTTGTAATTGTACACATAGTATCAACTATTGATTTGTACATCGACTGTTGACATCACTCATTTTACACTCTAAAATGTTGTTCAAATTAGACGTCCTGGATCTTAGTTTTTGAGAGGAACAATGACGAGGTTGTTATATGGACAGGCAGAGACAGGAGAAACGATATCAAATTTGTATTATGGCTTGTTGGAGCCTAGGCTTATTCCCTAGCTATGGAGCCACAGATTTTATCTTAATTGTATTTTAGACAATAACCACAACAACAACAATAACCAAGCCTTATCCCACTAAGTAGGGTCAGCTACATGGATCAAATTACGCCATAATGGTCTATCATAAATCATATTTCGATCCAACTCATTAATCTCTATATCTTTCGATCATAAACTATATTTCGATCCAACTCATTTGTATTTCAGACAAATGCATTTTTAATTGCAGTACTTTGCAATAGATATTCTTATCAAAATCCCAACTATTTCTCATCCGATGGTCTCTTGTTATGTACATTTGACTGTTATCATTAGATACTGCTTAACTTGTGCCTGTGTTCTATAACTACTTCATTCACAATTATTTTACAACTTCATATGAAAATTTATCACTGTTAGTGAAGAACTACTGTTAAAATAGTTTGCTACCTCAACTTATACTGCATTTTACAATTTGGTTAGTCCAACCAAAGATGTAGACTCTGGTTAACAACTTAGTCATGTCATCATTTTTTTATGTAGAATGTATAATTTCTGGGATTGAATGTAATAATTTGGGGTCTAAAATCTGTTTGCAGTGAAATACTTATAAATTAGATTTGCGTTTATTTTTTTCTACTTGGAAAATTCAACTCAGGCATCAACTTTTACCTACAACATTAATTATACCATGTACTGATTATTCTTCATTTTGACCAAAAACTGTATCCAAAAAATAGTTGATATTTTTTTATGATTTAATTATCAATTTGGTTAAAGCCATATGAATTTTAAGGTCTGACACATAATTTTGTTTTGCAGTGGTTTGCCTACTGGGCTCAACTGTCTTCAGAAAAATTTTCCATGCAATCGTGGTGCTGGAAGATGTAAGTTTGATTATAAGCTTGTTTTTCTTGTGAGACAATGAAATGGAGACGAAAGGATAATCTCAAATCAATTGTTAGAATCACGGCGATGAAAATTATTATTGATACTATTATTATTATTGTTGTTGTTGTTGTTATTATTATTACAGTAATTAAATTAGATTTGAACTCTAATGAAGAAAGTTTTGGTGTGCTCTTTTTCCTTTAATCATACTTATACTATGTTTATGACTTTGTAGAGGTCAATCCAAACGTGCAATACCAGCTCTTTAATCCTCTCTTACAACAACATATAAAAAAATAGAATTTAGAATTGAATAATTAGGGTAAATGTTTGAGGTAGATATGGCTGGTACGTAGAGAGTAAGGATGGAAATTTAACTTACCTTGCATCAATACCCTTCCAATTGACTGAATTTCATAGTCTTGCAAGCACTTAGGTGGAAATCAAATTTGGGAAAAGAAGAGTGCTTCAGCCAACAGAGAGAGATCACGTGAGAGGGAGGAGAGAAGGAAGTTTGGTTATGGTGGAAGGAGAAAGAGGAGACGAGAGTGAGAAGGGAGAAAGAGGGATGCACATGTGTGTGAGAGATAAGAGAAAGGAAGAAATGAGGGGAGAGAGACGAGATAGTAATCTGAGGGAGTGAAGAAAGTTCACGTGAGGAGAGAGAGAGGTAAAAGGAAATGAAGGTAGTTTGGTCCTTTGGGGTATTTGTATCATCCTTATACACTTACCTTTATGCCCTTCCTGAAGTAATTTCCTCAGACTCACTTAGCTGATACTGCATACTGCTAGAAAATTATACGGGATATTACATTTTCGGTTTATCAGAATCGAATTACCTTAGTAATGGTTAGCTAGGGATAATTAATTTAGGTAACGAACTTAATTAGAGATTAAGTAGATGATTAGGATGCTTGGATGTTGTTTGTTATGTCTGTGTTGAATGATATTGATGTTTGTAAATGATGATGTGTTTTGTACGTTGTTGTTATTATACAGATTCAGACTTTGCGATCAAGTGTGGTGGTCCCCAACTTAGAACTACAGATGGAATTGTATACCAAAAAGACAATGAGACACTTGGTCCTGCTACTTACTTTGTTACTGATACAAATAGATGGGCTGTTAGTAATGTTGGATCATTTACCGGAAGCAACATTCCTCTGTTCCAAAGTATTGGCTCAAATGAGTTCAATGGTACTGTGAATTCGGAGCTTTTAGAAGATATGATCCGGATTTTACAACAAAGAGTTTTGTTACAAACTGCTCGTATCTCTGCATCATCATTAAGATATTATGGTCTGGGCCTAGAAAATGGTTTTTACAACATTACCCTCTGTACTGGCAGTGAGTACAATACTTCTAGAAACTAGGGTTTCTGTGCTGTGTTTAGGTCCTGCCTCGGGAATGGTCCCGAGGTTACTATTTGTAGCCTTTTTTGGGCCTACCCGGTCATGGTTTTGGGCCTAAATCGTAAAAGGGCCAAAACCATGACTTGGGCGCCCTCGTAAGCTGCTGAGGGCGCCCCCAAAGGGCTATTTGTGATTGTCAAGTGGGCCCTATGCCCTCTTGGAGGACGTCCAGCCCTATTTTAAGGGTTCACACCCTTGGCTTTGGGGTCTTAATTCCTAGATAGTGAGATCTACGGTCCACAGCCCAACAAGCACGAGTCTTGGTACAAGGCGAAATGATTAAACTGCGTACAGGGGGTTTGTCTATGACCTTTTGCCCAGCAAGTGGGACTTATTAGCCACGAAGCCATGTGAAAAAATTTTATGAGTACTAGCCCAACGTGGGTGTTTAAACCCTGCATGGGTACTAGCCCAACACGGATACTAGCCCAACGTGGGTATTAGCTCCATGTTTTGTTTTGAGTACCTTAGTGGGCGGCACTAGCCCTACGAGAGTGTTGGGCGCCAGCCCAACAGTAATATTTATGCTAGCCCAACAAGCACAAGTCTTGATACAAGGCGAAGTGATTAAACTGCGTATAGCTCGCCACGTCCTTTAGACCACGTATTGAGGACGCCTCTTATTGGGATCCGACGGCTGGCGTGAGGCGACCGTTCGCTCTTGCTGACGTGTCCGAATCGTAGCGGTTCTCGGAAATCGTGCCAACTTAAGTGACGTCATCTGCGCGTTTCCCCAGGCTTTTTCGCTTTTAACTGAAACAGATCTACTTTCGCTTGTACTTTCAGATTCTCCTTATCCTTTTCTCCTCCTTTGTCTCCATCTTTTCCTTCCTACTCGTTCTCTTTTTCTCGTTCAAGCGGTTGCGTTGTTCGTGGAGGAATTGCAGCTTACTGTTCGCTTCTCAAGCCCTCCATTTGTCTAGATCCAGGTACCCTTACTTGATCTCGCTCTTTTTACTTTAATATCCGTAGTATGGTGAGGATTAGAGAGTGCGATGCGGCGGGTAGGGAGTTATCCCCAGCTGATTCGGAGGAGAGGTGTAGGTTGTGGGGGGAGAGCGTTAGGCATGCGAGACGCTCTGATGGAACCATGGATTGGGTGGTGTTCGATAAGGCCTACTATGGCCACTCCCTTGTGACGGATAGGGGTGAAGTGGGAAGTATTCGTGGGGATTCATCTGACTCTATTGTTCGTTCTGTTCGCCCAGGTCCGTTCTGTAGGAAGGGGATTTGTTACATGGCGTCTTCTAGTGATTCAGAACAAGAGAGTTTCGCCGACGAGGTGCTTCGTTCTGAGTCTGTGTATTTGGATTCGCAACGGGTGGCGTTTTTCCGGAGTAAGCTGCACGTGTCTTCTACGGGATTTGAGGAGGACGTGATTTTGGAACCTTGTCGCCCGGGCGAGAAAGTGTGCGCTCAGAGGCCGAAGAGTTTGAAGAGCGAGATGTTCCATATGTACACCGCCGTTTTTGAAGATCTGGGTGTGAAGTATCCCTTCACGCCTTTTGAAGTTGACATACTCAACTGTCTCAATGTCGCGCCTTCTCAGCTGCAGCCGAATAGTTGGGCTTTCATCCGCGCTTTTGAGATTATTTGTGAAGGATTGGGCTTCCAGCCCTCGATTGGATCCTTTTTTACTTTCTATGGCACGAAGGGGGTGGATAAGCAGTCTTGGGTGTCTGTCAGCGCGCACCCTGGTAAGAGGCTGTTCCCGCCCTACGCCTCTCATTACAAAAATTGGAGACAAACATTCCTTCGGGTTCGGGGGCGAAAGAGTTGTGAGGCAGCCGCGGTATGGGTGGATGGTAAGCTGAGGTTTCCCACATGTTGGACGGGTGCTCCGGCGTCCATCATGGGCTTTGAGTATGAGAAGCTGGACGCGTATGACCAGGGCGTCGTCTATTTTTTGGACAAGATGTTGCCTATGAATATCCGGGAGTTATTGAACAGGGAAGGGGACGTAGATAGCCTAGACGAGTATTTACGTGAGTCACATTCACTTACTCAAGCCTATGTTTTGTATTTATATTGTCTGTCCCTTGACCTTTTGCTTTATTTTCTGTAGAGGACATGGCGCCCATGACTGCGGCAGAAAGGAAAAGATATCTTGAAGAGATGAAAGCAAAGAAGGCTGCTGAGGGGACGGCGACTACTGATCCCGCGGGGCTTATTACTCGTAAACCAAAGAGAAAAGCTTATCACCCGATCGAAGTTCCAGTTGAGAGTATTCCGGCGGCTCCGCGCGATAGGAGGTCGCCCGGAAAAGATAATAAAGGAAAGGCGGTATCAGAGAAAAAAGGGAAGAAGACGCCCTCTCCTTCCCTGATTGGCGCCGTCAAAACCAGCAGCTCGGTGCCGTCCTTCTGGGACAAAGGTTTTGACTATGGTGCCTACGTGAAGGAGAGGCTGGTATTTAATCCTGAGGATGCAGAGTCGGGAAGTCAGGGCGCTGTGCCTTTTATGATGAAGGATATGGGGATCCATTGTCTGCGGACTATGTTGCTTATAGACTCGGTTGATCGCAAGTATGAGGAAGTGGTGCAGAATGAGGAGGCCCTCCAAGCTACGGTGAGGGCGTTGGAGAAAGAGTTGGAGGAGGCCGGGAATGCTAGGGAGAAAGAAGTGCAGGAGGCTAGGGAGGCGGTGACGCTTGAGTTTGAGAAACGCATCTCCGATCTGAAGATTGGTTATGCGGCAGATCTTGCTGGAAAGGACGGGGTCATTGCTAAGTTACAAGACGATGTCGCGGCTGGAGCAGAAAGGGAGGCTCAACTCAAGGCCGAAGTTTCTGAAGCGAAGGGCGAGCTGGCTCTGAACTTTGATGCCGGCTTTGAAAGAGCCAAAGCACAATTTGCCCTCCTCCATCCTGGCGCCGATACTTCCGCTTTTGATCCTTTTAAAATCATTGTAGATGGCGTCCTAGTGGACGAACCCTAATTTTGTTTGTTGTAATTTTAACTCCTTGACTTATTTTTAAATTCATTACTCTGCTTTGAATTTGTGTTCGTGATGTATTATCTCCGCTTTTAAACTTTTTATTTTCCTGCAAATTTAAGCATTTCGGAAGGTCTCTCCTGGGCGGTGATTCTATTTATTTCGTAACGGCGTCGATCGTTGTAGGCGTGTTTCTTTTAGCGCTTGATGCTACAGGGTTCCTTTATAAGGTTTTCCCGACGATCTTGTTTTGTGCTCGCGACGTTATGCTGAAATGGCCCGGTGGTAACGACACGAGTTGGCCTTCTCTTGGTCATGGGTTCAATACCCCCTACGATCTGTTTTGTGCTCGCGACGTCTTAGAGCCCTCTTTGGGGTTAAGGAATTTTGGCGGCGATTTTATTTTCGTCTCGCGACGTCTTAGAGCCCTCTTGGGGGTTAAGGAATTAGGCGGCGATCTTATTTTCGTCTCGCGACGTCTTAGAGCCCTCTTGGGGGTTAAGGAATTAGGCGGCGATTTTATTTCAAGCTCACGACGTCTTAGAGCCCTGTCTTTTAGGGTTAAGGAATTAGGTGGCGATTTTATTTCAAGCTCACGACGTCTTAGAGCCCTGTCTTTTAGGGTTAAGGAATTAGGTGGCAATTTCTTTTTAAGCTCACGACGTCTTAGAGCCCTGTCTTTTAGGGTTAAGGGATTAGGTGGCTATTTCTTTTTAAGCTCACGACGTCTTAGAGCCCTGTCTTTTAGGGTTAAGAGATTAGGTGGCTCTTTCTTTGTGGTTAACATATCATACGGCGAGCTCATTTGATATTCGGCAATGGCGATCTGCTAAATGCAATGAGAGTAAGATGGACAAACAATATATACATATAACATTAATAAAAAACCGGGGCCTCGTTAAAAACCCCCATTACTGCGGGGGGAAAAGAGTGCCCCTTACTGTCTTACTACTTAACTGTACAAAAAGCGAATTTATAAGATAAAAAACGGTAGGAACTAAAAAGGCTTTGTCTTCCCTCCAGCTCGCCCTTGAGTTGTCATGGCGAGTTCCGTCCTGCACTGTCCTCAATCTTTTTTCATCATCCTGCGGTTAGCTGGTTCTGTCCATAATATCAACTCCTTCTTGATTTCATCACATTCTACTTCTTCCTTCCTGGTCCTGAAGATTGGATTGGCCGGCTTTGGGCGAAGCGTCAGGAAAGGAGTACTCGTTTCCTCAACCTTCCTGGCCTCTCCGTGTTCTGCATTTTCTTCATCAGCATTGGCTCTCGAATTGACTGGCTTCAAGTGGGGTACCAAGAAGGGAGTACTCTCTTCCTCGACCCTCTCGACCTCCTCGGGCTCCGTATCTTCTTCCTCGACCTTCTTGATTTCCTGGACATGAATTTCTTCTTCTAGGCTGGATACAATGAGGTTCACTCGGTGCGCTTTTAGGTTACTGCTTCCTTTCTTCTCCTTCTGAATCTTCAAGCTATTGTGGTAACACTCTCGGGCTGCTCGCTGGTCTGCTCTAATGGTACCAACCCGCCCATCATCTAGCGGGTATTTCATGACAAGGAATTTGGTGGAAAGGTAGGCGTCGAGGGCGTTAAAGGCTGGGCGGCCTACGATGACATTGTAGGAACAGGGCGAGTTGACTACCAAGTATCTAATTCTGATGGCCTTAGCATTATCACCTGTGCCGAACGTTGTTTTCAGCGTGATGTATCCCCGGACGTGCACCTGTTCCCCAGTAAAGCCGGCCAGTATCTCTTTAAAAGGCTGCAACTGCTCCTCGTCTAGACCCATCTTCTCAAACGTGGAATAATAGAGGATATCCGCAGAACTGCCGGGATCAATCAATACCCTCTTAACATCCCAGTTGAAGATTTGGACGGTGATGACCATGGGATCGTCATCGTGGGGAATTACCCCCCCACGGTCTTCACTTGAGAAAGTGATATCCACCTGGTGTTCTGACCCTTTCCTGGTGTGGTCATCAAGCAACATTATTTGTCTGACATACTTCTTCCGGGAGGTGCTGGACTCCCCGCCTCCTGCGAAGCCGCCAGATATGGTGTTCAAGGTGTGGCGCTCTCCTTCTTTCGCCACATCTTTTTCTCTCTGGGGGTCTTCGTGGGGGCGCCTGTCTTCTCCTCTACCTTCCTTCACATATCCCCTTAATCTGCCGTTCTGAATTAGCTTCTCTATTTCCCTTTTCAGATGTATACAATCGTCTGTAGTGTGTCCCTTGATGCGGTGATATTTGCACCAGGCGTCCTTATCGTTCCCCATGATTGCTCCTCTCGGCGACTGAGGTTCAGGGATGATTCTGGAATGGCAAACCTCTCTCCAGATTTGTTCACGGCGAGTGTTGAGGGCCGTGAAGGATTCTGGGGGGGGTGCGCGCCTATCCTGACCTTGGCGTTTGTATGGAGCTCGGTCCCTGCTACTGGATGGGTAATAATTGCGTCGATGATCATATCCGTAGGGAGCACGCTCCCTGGAATCTCTTGCCTTCTTCTCGGCGTTGCTTTCTTCCCCCTTTATATAACACTCTGCTCTGGACATGATTTCTTCCATGGAGTCTGCTGGTTTTTGCGCCAACGACTCGTTGAACTGGCCAGCGCGGAGACCGTTCTGGAAGGCTCCCACAAACAACTCTTGGTTGGGGTTAATGACCTTGATGGTGGCGTCATTGTAGCGTGCAAGATACTCGCGGAGAGTCTCGTTGGGTCCTTGACGGACGTTGAAAAGGCTGGTAGACGAGACTTTGCGGTGGCGGCTTGCTGAGAACTGGTGCGTTAACTTGCGCGTCATATCCTGGTAGCTGACGACGGAAAATCGAGGCAGGTTCATATACCACCTCAGGGCGGCGTCTTTCAGGGTCCCTGCTAACAACTTGCACTTGAGAGAATCGGCCGCACCGATGACGGCCATTTGAGTGTTGAAGGCGGTCACATGCTCCACTGGGTCGCTTTTTCCATCGAAGGAGGAAAGAGATGGCGGCTTGAAATTCTCTGGCACTGGCGCGTTCCAAACTTCGGCGGACAGTGGTTGAGGGTCGGGGTCGGCCGATTCATCTTGCTGAGACCCATTTCCTTCGGCGTGATGCTGCTGTTGGATGGTTTCCATGGTTGCTTGCAAGGCTTCATTGTGGTCGCGAAGCTGCTGGATCTGTTGTTGTAGAGCCTCTAAGGCCGCAGGGTCTGCCATCGCGCCGGCGACGACGGTAGTTTGAGTTTGTATGTTGAGTTTATGACTGGTGGTCAGAGATTCGCACCCTAAACCTCGAATCCTAGGTTTAGATCGGGGTTTTCCGAACAGATGTGGGTCAGTCGTTTGATGGAGTTAGGGGTAGGTCTAGGGTTGAATCACGGCGGATTCGAAGGTTTTGAGGTTGCTTTGGGGAGATATGGTGGGTAAACGGCGCTCTGATGACTCTCAGGGGCCGTTGATCGATCGTTTTTTTTCTGGGAGACGGTGGCTAGGTCAGTTTTACCGTAGCCCCACGGTGGGCGCCAACTGTACTGGCAGTGAGTACAATACTTATAGAAACTAGGGTTTCTGTGCTGTGTTTAGGTCCTGCCTCGGGAATGGTCCCGAGGTTACTATTTGTAGCCTTTTTTGGGCCTACCCGGTCATGGTTTTGGGCCTAAATCGTAAAAGGGCCAAAACCATGACTTGGGCGCCCTCGTAAGCTGCTGAGGGCGCCCCCAAAGGGCTATTTGTGATTGTCAAGTGGGCCCTATGCCCTCTTGGAGGACGTCCAGCCCTATTTTAAGGGTTCACACCCTTGGCTTTGGGGTCTTAATTCCTAGATAGTGAGATCTACGGTCCACCCTCCAATTTGCGGAAACAACTATTCTGGATTCTCCCACATGGAAAAGCCTCGGGAGACGACTCTTTGATATTTATATCCAGGTATTTATGTTGTTGAAATCTCACACAATGACTAGAGATATAAATGTAGTCCTTATGCGGCTAGGGGAATCTTCACATTGTCTAGTTCTAATATTTTTCATTTTAAATTTCAGGGGACTCGCGTTTTGAAGGATTTTGACATACAAAGAGAAGCTGGAGGTGTCTCTTACAGTGCTGTTCAAAAGCAGTTTAGGTTTGAAGTGAAAGAAAACTATCTCGAGGTCCATCTTTTTTGGGCGGGAAAAGGGACTTGTTGCATACCCGGCCAAGGCACTTATGGGCCCTTAATTCAAGCCATCAGTGCTACCCCAGGTAAAAGTTAAAAAACATTATGCAGTTTAATGTTGACTTGTCACAACATATAATTTTTTCTTTGGAATAAATTTAAATTTTATAATTCAGTTTATTACTTGTATAGATTTTGTACCTACTGTCAACAGTAAACCTCCCAGCAGTAAAAAGAATAGAGCGGGTCTAATCATTGGAGTTGTTGTGGGGGTTGGAGCTGTTTGCTTTCTAGCAGTTTCTTCCATTTTCTATATCCTTAGGAGAAGAAAACTCTATAATGACTGTGATGGTAACAAAATTTTATCAATGTGTTATAGTTTTGTTGCTTAGTTAATTTAATTGCGTATTTTTAGATTTTATGTAGAATACAATCAGTATAGTATATTTTTGCATGATGAAATTTTAGATCTAGTGGAAATGTTTTATGTTTTTGTATAATAGCAAGTCAAACTTTCACCTATAGTTAGATGTTTGTAGTGGAAATAAATAATTGTACTCAACATTATAAATAATATATATATATGTGGTTTTATGTTGTTTGATTTCTTATCATAATCCATTGCATTCTAAACTAAGTATGTGTTTAATTTTAGCAGAGCTTGTAGGCATTGATACGATGCCAAACACTTTCAGCTATTATGAGTTAAAAAACGCTACAAGTGACTTCAATCGTGACA
The DNA here is from genome assembly GCA_018208015.1 of Medicago ruthenica. Taxonomy (NCBI): domain Eukaryota; kingdom Viridiplantae; phylum Streptophyta; class Magnoliopsida; order Fabales; family Fabaceae; genus Medicago; species Medicago ruthenica. Next base: position 38,502,448 of record CM031378.1, read on the forward strand.
ATAAACTTGGAGAGGGGGGTTTTGGACCTGTGTATAAGGTGAATATTTTGCTGTCTTTGTATAAGAAATTATGATAACATGCTTCTGCAATCATGGACAATACTTATTTAAATAATAAACATGAAAATTCTCATATTTAGAAATACTTTAAATTCATGGATGATTATAGTTCTAGCTCACAAAAGTTAATTGTAGATAGTTTTAGACAATTAATTATTGTTTATCTTTTATTTATAATATTGTTCTAAGTTAAGAAGGCTATACTTCCGAGAGGTTCTTCCAATCTCCAAGAATTGGACCTGCCGCTTATAATAGTTCAAATTTTGTTGAAGTTGTGTTTTTAATTTTTAATATGTATGCAACATTTTAGACTAATATTAAAACTAAATCCGTCCATTATGAAAATGTATTTTTTTCCTTTTTGTCCTTGCAGGGGACTCTTAATGATGGAAGATTTGTAGCTGTGAAACAATTATCTATAGGATCCAATCAAGGAAAGAGCCAGTTTATAGCTGAGATTGCTACTATATCTGCTGTTCAACACCGTAATCTTGTCAAATTATATGGATGTTGTATTGAAGGGAGTAAAAGACTACTTGTCTACGAGTATTTAGAAAATAAGAGTCTTGATCAAGCATTGTTTGGTATGAGATACGACAATTTTCTTCCATGTCTGTGTTTTCTTGTATGTATGAATTCTTATTTGCTTTATTGTTTCTCTTGTTTATAATTAAGGACATTGTTGTCTTGTTTGGGCAGGAAATGTTTTATTCCTTAATTGGTCGACCCGTTATAATGTTTGTATGGGTGTTGCAAGAGGTTTGACATATTTACACGAGGAGTCACGACTCCGGATTGTGCACCGTGATGTGAAAGCTAGTAATATTCTACTTGACTCTGAGCTTGTCCCAAAATTATCTGACTTTGGTTTGGCCAAATTATATGATGATAAAAAAACGCATATCAGCACCCGTGTTGCAGGGACAATGTAAGCCATTAATAACACTTGATCTTCTTGTATTAGTTTATAATTTTATCAGTATTTAATTTTATTATGTTTCAAAATTTTATTACTCATATTAAAATAAGATGTGAGATTACCTCCATTTACAAGAATATGATGACCACTTCCAACAGTAATATTATTACTCATATTAAAATAAGATGTGAGATTACCTCCATTTCCCGTCATATGACAAGTTGCTCCGTTGTCCATATACCATTGATCATCAGGAGGAGAGATGGAGAAAGTATGCATAGCAGCTTGGATGTCAGTCGGAGCATAAGAAGAGAAGCCTTGCTGACTGTTCATATGAGGTGGAGCAGTTGCCATGTGAGCTTGCTGAGGTTTAGGACTGAGTATGCCTGATTGTTGCTAGGGAGCACCAGTTGTCGGATATGGACAGAGTGGAGTGGCCCATGGCTGCCATGGATATGCCCACTGTTGTTGTTGTCTGGGATAAGTGGGAGTGGCCCATTGAGGTTGCTGATAGGGAGACGGAGGCCACTGAGGCTGCTGATGGAATTTCCTGTTTTCGTTGCTTTGGTTGTTTCTTCCAGGATTATCATAAAATGAGCTTTGTAAAATGGTGGAAGAGAGTCTCCATGACGAATTTGTGAATCCACCGTGGCATACGCATCGGTTAGGCCATATATGAGTTGAAGAACAAGCCTTTCGTTAGACACGGGAGCACCAACATTAGAGAGTTGATCAGACAGGGATTTGAGATGTTGACAATAGGTGGAAGCATCAAGAAATTGTTCCATATGAACATTAGAAAATTCTTGCTCTAGGTAGAGAGCCCGATAATTTTTATTGTCAAAACAAATGTTGAATAGTCTGTTCCACACATTTTCCGCGTTTGAATCGCGTTCAATGATGTTGTGAAGAAGATCATCAGAAATTGTGCCATAAATCCATTGAAGGACAACAACATCAAGACGGGTCCATAGATTAGGATCGGTGTCTTTGAGATTAGGAGAGGATGAGGTTTCAGTTGGGATAATATGATCAATGGCCTGATGAACACGAGCATGGATTTCGAAAAGTTCAGACCAAGTGTTATATTGACCTTTTTCAATACTTAGGTTAATTTTGATAAAATTGGTGATATTAGAGATGGTGAATGCGGGATGAATGTGAGGATTGATATTCAGTTTGGAAGGTGACTCCTCTTGAATGGGAGGATTGCTATTCTATTTGGGAGGTGATTGCTCGGAGGTCATGATGAGAGGAAAGGGGGGGGGGGGGGGTTGTTTGAGGAGAGGGGCGGCCGGTTTGGGGAAAAGAGAAGGGGCGGCCGGTTTGTTTGATGAGAGGAGGAAGAAGAAGTGCGGCCGGTCTTAGAGAGGGGGAGAAGGGCGGCACAAGGAGGAAGAAAACAAAGGGGGGAGGTGCGGCCGGTTTTAGGAAAAGAGAAGGGAGAGAAGAAATTAGGTTTTAGGATCAGTACCTAAGCTTACTGATACCATGAAAGAATGATAGACATTGCCTTTCTATTGATTTTCATTGATATATATACACCATTATGCAGCGTCAGTTTCTCTGACTATTTTTCTATACAATCATTACTATTTAATGACAATTATATTCTAATAATATATAAAGATATTCTAATAATATTCTAATATATACGCTAATGACAACATCAGGAATTATATTGTAATTATGTTGAACAAAAGAGAGAATTAGGGATTTGAGGATTTCTAACTTCCTGTTTTTGTCCTTGTATACTTTCACTTTAGTCCCTGTGATACATCATGTACGTTGTCAACACAAAACATTTGCCACATCATCGGTTAACATAATTTTTTAACGTCAGTGACTAAACTGATAACGGAAGTGCAGATCCAAGGACTACTTTGTATTTAATCATGAGTCAAGGACCTATGTGATAACGAGGTGAAGATTCAGGGACGAAAATGACCATTTACCCAATTAAATGAAAAGTAGCAATTAATAGAGTAATAATCATAAAAATTTCTTTTATACCCTTATTTACATTAACTATAAACCCAGATATTCTTTATGTAAGATGATATATTTAATATTTAATGAGTGAAATCAGCAATTTTGCAAAACCAATATCACCATTTTTTTTATAATTATAACTAAAGAATATAGTGCTCTTTCTTGATTTTGACTATTTTTTTTTTAGGAAATTGATTTTGACTATTTGATCATTTGTTTGTTGGAGCCGCATTTTTTTTCATAAGGAAGAGTGACAGTGAGAAAACATAATCTGATATATAGAATCGTCATCTTCCTTCTAGATAATTTTAATGCCACAGAAACAAAAATACAAGAACGATTAGTTTTCAGCTGTTGTGATGAAGCACACAATGCAGAATACACTAACAATCTGCAATTCGATAGTCAATACTATATGCTTAGAAGATCATAGAAGTTATTATACCATTGTTACAATGTACATTAGCAGTTATTTGTACCTAACAATTGGAATGTCATAGAAGATGGTGGTGTACTTACATTACAAATCAACATGGCATATATATTAACGCAAAGGGCGGAAAAAAATAGGAACAAAATTTTGGAGCACAATACATTATTATTGTTTGTTTGTACATTTGGTCAATACCACTCATGAATAATACACACATTTTTACCTACCCTCTCTAAGAGTGTCATGAAGGATGGCTTTAGAAGGATCATTTGGTGAATGAATATCTGCACCACCAACTATGCTGGCACTTGCTGTTGAATTGTAATTACTTGTATCTAGTCCCTTCGCTGAAACGTCAGTCATGATGCTGCTAACGTCGTCAAATTTCCAGTCAGTCAAGTATCCGGGCCTAGATGTTACAGTGCCCACTTCAATATCTCCTGAAAGCATTGCTACTACACGTGACATCGATGGCCGTAAAGTTGGTGATGTCTGAGTGCACAAAAGTGCTATTCCCACAAGGCATCGGACTTCTTCCTTGTTGAATTCTGATAGTCTAGGATCTATCAGTTCATTTATAGAGTTCCTTTCATGAAGCTGCCAAGCCTAAACAAAGCAAAAATAACATTGTTATGTCTGAAAGCGATAAACAAGAGAAAACATAAACTAAATCAGTTCTTGGACAGAACCATGGCCTATTTAAGCCTAACCAAAGCATGATATTTTATATTCAGAGAATTTGAGGCCTTATACAAAAGAGGTTAGGACTTGAAAATTTTATTTTTATCTTTGGATGTTGAAGCGTGTGACTATGAGAATCTTATGTTTGAAGAAAAAGATTGTATGGACTTTCATAGACAAAGTAAGGTAGTTACAACATGTGGCAAAGAGCAGCATGCATACCCATTCTAGAAGATACATCTTCTCTCCTTCCAAAGTTGAATCAGAATTTGGCCTCCCACTAACTAACTCCAGAGCCACAACACCAAAGGAAAAAACATCCGCTTTCTCTGTAAGGTGTCCGCGCATGGCATACTCCGGTGCAAGATATCCACTTTATCATGAGTTTTACAGCACATTGACAATTTAGTATAATTTGAAACAAAATATATGCAAATCAAATCAAATATTGATGAAATCATGAAACTACAAGATGATCAAGTGTTAATGACTTACATTGTCCCAGCAACACGGGTGCTTATATGGGTTTTCTTATCATCATATAATTTAGCCAATCCAAAGTCGGATATTTTTGGGACAAGCTCAGAATCGAGTAGAATATTACTAGCCTTCACATCACGGTGTACAATCCGGAGCCGCGACTCCTCATGTAAATATGTCAAACCTCTTGCAACACCCATACATATATCATAGCGGGTTGACCAATTTAGGAATAAAACATTTCCTGCTCAAACAAGCCAACAATGTCCTTAATTATAAACAAGAGAAAAGAAAAAGCAAATAAGCATTAATACATTCAAGAAAACACAGACATGGAAGAAAATTATCTTATTCTCATACCAAACAATGCTTGATCAAGACTCTTATTTTCTAAATACTCGTAGACAAGTAGTCTTTTACTCCCTTCAATACAACATCCGTATAATTTGACAAGATTACGGTGTTGCACAGCAGATATAGTGGCAATCTCAGCTACGAACTGACTCTTTCCTTGATGGGATCCTATAGATAATTGTTTCACAGCTACATCTCTTCCATCGTTAAGTATCCCCTGCGAGGACAAAAAAGAAAAAAAAACTAATTCCATAAACAAATTAAGTTCGAATATTAGGCTAAAGTGTTTCATATATATTAAAAGTTAAAATAAGAGTTCACAACCAAAATACAACTACTATCAATGGTAGGGCAAAATCATGGAGGTTGGGAGAAGCTCTAGAAAGTATATCCTTATTAGTTAAAAACAATATTATAAATAAAAGATAATTACGTGTCATCACTTAGATTAAACACTCAACAATTAACTTCTGTGAGCTAGAATTATAATCATCCAACAATTAAAAGTAATCCTAAAGATGGTAATTATCGCGAGTATTATTTTTTTTGAAGTATTGACAATGATATCATGTAGTAGCATGTTATCATAATATCTTATACAGAGACAGTAAAATATTCACCTTATAAACAGGTCCAAAACCTCCCTCTCCAAGTTTATTGTCACGATTAAAGTCACTTGTAGCATTTTTCAACTCAGAATAGCTGAAAGTGTTTGGCATTGTATCAATGCCTAAAAGGTCTGCAAAAATTAAACACAAACATAGTTTAGAATGATATGGACTAAGAAACCAAGCAGTAAAGAAAAGCGCGCGCGCGCACACACACACCCACACGCACACGCACACGCGTGCGCGCACACACATATTTGTGTGTGTGTGTGTGTCATTTATAATGTAGAGTACAATCATTTCTTCCCGCTACAAACACCTATACATATAGAGCAATGTGTGCTACAATTGAAAATTTGACTTGTTATTAGACAAAAACATATATATGGCATCTTCCCTAGATCTAAAAAAGTTCAGCATGCAAACTTATTCTTTACTGCTTATAATCTACAACAACATCTAAATATATGTATGAAGACAATTTAACAAACCAAGCAACAAAACTATACAATATATTGATAAAATTTCATTACCTTCATCATCATCGTAGAGTTTTCTTCTCCGGTTGATATAGAAAATGGCAAAAACTGCTAGAAAACATACAGCTCCAACACCAACAACAATTCCTACGATTAGACCCGCTCTATTCTTTTTACTGCTCGGAGGTTTGTTACTGACAGTAGGTACGAAATCTATACGAAATTGAATAACAAAATTTTATAATAATTTCAGAGAAAATATTATATGTTGTGACAAGTAAACATTTGAGATGCATAATCTTTTTTGAAGTTTTACCTGGGATAGCACTGATGGCTTGAATCAAGGGTCCATAAGTACCTTGGCCAGGTATGCAACATGTTCCTTTTCCCGCCCAAAAAAGATGGACCTCGACATAATTTTCTTTAACTTCAAACCTAAATTGTCTTTGAACAGCTCTGTAGGAGACACCTCCAGCTTCTCTTTGTATGTCAAAATCCTTCAAAACACGAGTTCCCTGAAATTTAAAACCGAAAACATGAAAACTAGACAATGTGAAGATTCCCTTAGCCGCATAAGGACTTCATTGAGTATATCTCTAGTCATTGTGAGATTTCAACAACAAAAATACCTGGATATAAATGTCAAAGACCCGTCTCCCGAGGCTTTTCCATGTGGTAGAATCCAGAATAGCTGTTTCCGCAAATTGGAGGGTTATGTTGTAAAAACCATTTTCCAATCCCAAACCGTAATATCTTAATGATGATGCAGAGAGCCGAGCAGTTTGAAAAAGCTCCGAGTTCACAGTACCAGTGAACTGATTCGAAACAAAACTTTTGAACAGAGGATTGTTGTTCCCGTTAAATGTTCCAACATTACTAACAGCCCATCTATTTGTGTCGGTAACAAAGTATGTAGCAGGACCAAGTGTCTCATTGTCCGTTTCATACACAATCCCATCTGTAGTTCTAATTTGGGGACCACCACACTTGATCGCAAAGTCAGAATCTGCACAACAGATTATAGATTTGTTAATGGTCGAAAATGCGTTTTAATTCATAAAATTAACTTTAGCTAAAGCCTTAAAATAATTCCAGTCTAATTTTGTACAGAGAAAGTAGACCTGAGTCCAATAAAAGTTGTTCGAATTTGTTTTCGAAGTTTAAGTATATTTAGACAAGACAAATAAATGTAAGCTCTTTGTATCAGTTTATGCATTTTTCTGTATTTCTACTACTCTAGAGTTGTAAATATTTCTGTTTGTTGAGCAGCAAGTTTTCCTGTTTCCTCCTCAAATTCAATCTTATTTTTAGTATAACAACAGTTGCTAACTTAACTCTAGCATACATGGCTAAGCATAGTTATGTACAAATAGACACAACAAGTATAGAAAAACAATTATAGGCAAATGAATTACTTAGGAATAATATATATATTTTTTGACAATGACTAAGGAATAATATAACACTAACAATTCGGAAAATCCTTTGGTATGTATTAGTTGCTAGTTGTGAATAAATAGTAAAGGATGTGTATTGTGTAGTTCATTTCTCTACAAAGTCATAAACATAGTATAAGTATGATTAAAGGAAAAAGAGCACACCAAAACTTTCTTCATTAGAATTCAAATCTAATTTAATTACTGTAATAACAACAACAACAACAACAACAATAATAATAATAGTATCAATAATAATTTTCATCGCTGTGATTCTAACAATTGATTTGAGATTATCCTTTCGTCTCCATTTCATTGTCTCACAAGAAAAACAAGCTTATAATCAAACTTACATCTTCCAGCACCACGATTGCATGGAAAATTTTTCTGAAGACAGTTGAGCCCAGTAGGCAAACCACTGCAAAACAAAATTATGTGTCAGACCATAAAATTCATATGGCTTTAACCAAATTGATAATTAAATCATAAAATAATATCAACTATTTTTTGGATACAGTTTTTGGTCAAAATGAAGAATAATCAGTACATGGTATAATTAATGTTGTAGGTAAAAGTTGATGCCTGAGTTGAATTTTCTAAGTAGGAAAAAATAAACGCAAATCTAATTTATAAGTATTTCACGCAAACAAATTTTAGACCCCAAATTATTACATTCAATCCCAGAAATTATACATTCTACATAAAAAAATGATGACATGCCTAAGTTGTTAACCAGAGTCTACATCTTTGGTTGGACTAACCAAATTGTAAAATGCAGTACAAGTTGAGGTAGCAAACTATTTTAACAGTAGTTCTTCACTAACAGTGATAAATTTTCATATGAAGTTGTAAAATAATTGTGAATGAAGTAGTTATAGAACACAGGCACAAGTTAAGCAGTATCTAATGATCACAGTCAAATGTACATAACAAGAGACCATCGGATGAGAAATAGTTGGGATTTTGATAAGAATATCTATTGCAAAGTACAAATGAGTTGGATCGAAATATAGTTTATGATCGAAAGATATAGAGATTAATGAGTTGGATCGAAATATGATTTATGATAGACCATTATGGCGTAATTTGATCCATGTAGCTGACCCTACTTAGTGGGATAAGGCGTGGTTATTGTTGTTGTTGTGGTTATTGTCTAAAATACAATTAAGATAAAATCTGTGGCTCCATAGCTAGGGAATAAGCCTAGGCTCCAACAAGCCATAATACAAATTTCCTGCCTCTGCCTGTCCATATAACAACCTCGTCATTGTTCCTCTCAAAAACTAAGATCCAGGACGTCTAATTTGAACAACATTTTAGAGTGTAAAATGAGTGATGTCAACAATCGATGTACAAATCAATAGTTGATACTATGTGCACAATTACAACAAATCATAGTTACATATACGATATTACATTTTCAGGAAAGATTGTAAAAATCAAAAGAATTGAATAGGTGAGTGACAAGATCGTGGAAAGATCAAAATTCACATTATTGCCTATAAATAAGAGTAAATTCAAAAACAATTTAAAGAGTTATTGAAATAGTCAGGATTATATAATCTGTATAAATATTACCTGGTATTTGAATTTTGTATTGTCAAGTTGTTGGCTACTAAGTTCCTGCATATCATGCCAAAAAAATATCATAATAGTTTCACACACATAAAAATGATAAAAGAAAGCATAAATAGATTAAGAGAAAAAAACTAATTACAGAATAAAAGATGTAGAGTAAAACTTTAGTCAGGTTATGATCTAATTATAAACTAGTTGACTGTTAAAAAGAAGAGAGACATTCATAATCTTATTGTCTGAGTGAAAAGAACTAACAAAATGAGAGTTACTGTTCAAAGTTAGATCATTGTATTAGACCATGAAACTTACAATTGTAAATTTTGTTCGTTTATCCAAGAGGGGAGGCTTCCTGATAGATCATTGTATGACAAGTCTCTGCAAGCATTTTAAGTGTAAGTACTTGAAGGAGAGAAAATGAAGATCAGTGATTTAAAATTTAAATCAATATGTTGGTTATTTTCAAAACACCAAATGGTTTTCTATATATGACCCATAGTTTTGACATTCGAGGAGATTCCTTACATGAAAGTAAATATAGTTTAGTCAGGCCTACTCACATGTTTTTAAGAGATGATCTTTTCTGTTGAGGGAGAGTGCCACTAAGTGTGTTATTTCCAAGAAACCTGGAAACAGATAAAACCAAAACATCATTTATACCACATATCATAGCATATCACCAAATCAATATATATTTACGTAGGAAATGAAATATTACAAGGAAGAGAGCGAACTCAAATTGAAAATTGATTCAGGAATTTGTCCTGAGATGTTGTTGAAACTCAAGTCTCTGCAAGAACAAGCATAACTATAAAATCATCCCACTTTGAGATAAAACACAGATATAGTAACAGATAATTATCGGCATCATATGCAAAAGGAAAATATTGAAACTGAAAAATATAAATTAATGTTAAAATTGGAGTTTATGCCGATCCAATTATGAGTATGTTAATCTCCGAATTGAAATGACTTGGCTTAAAAATTTCCCATATATTCGGTTTGAAAATGTTGATGCTGTGGAAAAGCACAGAGCATGTTCTAAAGTGAAATAGAACATTCTGTGAAAAAGCAACAGAACTTGTTCTAAAGTAAAACACATTTTACCTAATATCTTCAAATGCATCTAAATTCAAACACAGAAGTTATACTCACAGTAGGGTCAAATTTTGGAATTCTCCTATGGTGGAAGGAAATGAACCAGAAATATTGTTATTCCTCAATTCTCTGCAGCAATCATAACCTTAGATTATTTTTGCAAAACAAAACACAACTAAAGATTTATTTCTACTTGGGAAAGTGTAGCCATTATAATCAGTAGAGATGCATCCTTACAAGATAGTCATAGACTTCATATTCCTTACAAATTCCAATGATGAGCTCCTATTAGATAGACCACTTATTCTCCTACATTATTGTACATATGATATATTAGGTTTCATGAATCAATATCAACCATAAAAGAAACTAGTGACAAAACTTACAACTCTGTCAAAGAAGTCAAATTGGATAATGATGAGGGTATTGGACCTTCAAATGAATTACCCTGAAACCTCCTATGAAAACATACATCAATTACAGAAACTGTTAGTACATACTTCTGGTACAAGATATGGAAACAACAATTTCAAATTCTGTATGATTGTTTATTCCCAAACCTATCCACCTTATAAATTTAAACTAAAAAGGAAAATAAATTAACCAATAAGATTGTCTTACAAGGATTGAAGCTTAGACCAATTTCCTATGAAGTCGGGTATTCTTCCTGTGAGTTCTATGTCGGAAGCCCATCTGAAAGTAGCAGAAAACCCATATTTACCATAGAAGTTTTAGTTTTTAAATCTCTTATCACGAGGTAGAAGGGATAAGCAGTATCTTACACTGTCACCAAATTCTTAAGGCTTGCAATTGTGGGTGGAATTGGACCACTGATTCCAGAACTATCCATGTAGCTGCAAGGAAATATTCTTTGAAATTAATACCCATTGTATTCACAAAAAGATATAAACATATGTAACAGAATGGAATTTGAATGAAAACAGTTGATACTTTGCACTATCTAGATATAAGTTACTTTATAAAAAGATGTATACCCAAAAGATGGCTCTTCCACTTGATACAGGAGTGTGAAATTTTATAACTTAAGGGTTGCATACCTAAAGTTACTCCATAAGCAAATCCTTGACATTGGTTTCAATTTCCAATTGTCGTACTAAAATCATTATAAACCCTACTCCAAAACAACTTCAACATTCATCCTTTAATGTTAAAGCTCACTCTGATTTACCAAAACATAGTTTTGGACTATACATTTGACTTCAAAGAGAGATGTCATAACTTCCAATTTGTGACATAATTATAAGTGTTTGAACAAAGAGAACTTAAACACATTGCCTGCATAAACTTGAGCATTTTTTTCTTCCAATTCTTAAATTTTTATGTTTGTTGATTTGTTCTACCACATAGTTTATATTAATGTTCAGAAGAATTTTCAGAGTTCTACTTCTAGTCTGTTGGGTCCAATTTACACATTGTAATCCTTAACCCGGCTCTGATATCATGTTAAATGGGCATGGATCTCACTCACAAAATCTAGCTTATAAGAGGAGGGTGCCCAAACACATATGTAAATCCAACAGGCTGGGAACCTTGCCAATGTGGGACTCAAATACAATTTCAATGGAGAAAATATTCAAATAATTGTAGCATCACTTTTGCAAATGGAGAATGACAAAACTTCAAACTTCATTAAAAAAACAGTACATATGGAAGTTAAGACTGAGTACTTACAGTTGTTCTAGTTTTACCAGCTTCCCAAGTTCAGATGGCAAAGATCCTGAGAAGTTATTGGACCCAAAACCCCTGCAAATTTAGAGGATAACAAATCTGAATTGTCATAAAAAATATATTTTGAAAGCACATTGTGTATTCAAAAGAAAAAATAGCAGATTAAAAGTCAATCAAAATTGACTCTTAAGTAATATTATTATGTATGGTCTCATCACTGATCTAGTCAAACAAAAATCAATTGTCATAAGAATTATAAAAGTTGAGGTGCCAAAATTAGCTTTGGCCATAAAAATGAGATTGTGATCCAAAATCATCTCTCTAAGATATATTCTCGGTAACCATCATTCGAAAAAATCAAAAGCAAATAAAAAAAATAAAAGAAGCAAATTTTAGATAACATACAATACTATCAACTGTGTAAGATCTCCCAGTTCCTTTGGAAGTTCTCCTGACAAAGCATTTATGCCAATTGTCCTAAATCGATTAAACAATAACATTAGAAAATTATATTTCCTAACAGTAACTATATATAATGTCATGAACTTGAGTCAATGGCTTTACATGTATTGCATACGAGTCAGATTTCCAATTGCCGGAGGTAGAGACCCCGTCAAGTAATTTTGGCCAAGGTTCCTGCTTGCAATTTCATGAAAGTTCATTTTAATTAATATCATGTGTAAATAAAAAACGGTCTCTCCAGAATCACGGAAGAGTCATTTCGACAGTTGGATGAAGATCAAATTGCTCATGTTTCGAGTTGTATTTTAGTGAGGTTGAAATGTCAGTCATTTAAACTTCACCTAACTACCAAGATTCTGATTACATAACTGCTAGCTTCCCTGAACTATAGAACCTGAGTCCATATAATTCAAACCCAGATTGCCTGCGGTCTCTGACCGCACACGATCACACAATTTTTTTTGAAGAGGACACAATCATGCAATTAAGGAGATTGTGACCATCCAATCAAGATTAAACGGTCCAGATCACAAGAAAATGTTTTTTGAGGGAAAATGTTGATTTTTAAAAAATGTAAAATTACAAAATTTGAGATCTTGATCATTTGATCTAAATCGGATGGTCGCAGTCTCCATAACAACATGATTGCAATAACCGCAGCCAATCCGGGTCCATAAAATTAAAAAAAAATATGGAAGAAAACATACAAATTGGTGAGATACGTAAGAGTCCATAGCTCTGGTGGAATTTCACTAATCACATCCGCTGCATAAACTTTCCTGTTACATTTCAGTGGGATAGTATTAATTAAACATAGAAAGGAAAATAAAAGGAAACAAATTGAGAGAAACAGGTTATACAATGCGGTGATCCGGCATGTAGTTTTGTTGTTAAAGGAACAATCGCATTTGATGAATGGGTTGTAACTGAGGTCATCGATGGTGGTACTGCTATCAATGGCTCTTCCACTGCATATTTCGCCGCTTATGTTCCATTGAGTTTGGTCTGCTGATTTGCCCCATTTGCTAAAGATTGAGTTTAGAACTCTTGCTACATTCACAAGTTCATTCATATTTCAGAGGTAGTAATTCAAATGATAATAAAAACATAAACAAAAATAAAAACTTGTTTGTTTATTTCATTCATTCATTCATTCATTCAATTTTGTATTTCTCTTCTTAGGCTACTTCTAATGCGCATAAATGAAGTATTTATTGTATGGTCTACAATTTTGTTCAATCAAAGAGATCTACCAAATGTTATAGTACACTGTCATGTTCACACAATCTTCCTCCCTCCCTATAGGACGGAAGATTTTAATCCTTAGACTCAGCGTCAAACTCATGCGCAAATTTGGATACGCCTCATGGAGCTGCCTCAGGAATATTGGCGTGATAGGACGTTGTTTAAAATTGCTAGCCCTATTGGCACTTTCCTCACTTTAGACACTTCCACTCCACTCGAAATAGGGTTTTTGTCCACTATGCGTGTATTTTGGTTGATATCGACCTCTCGTGGCGTATTTTTTTATAAGATTATGGTGGAAAGGGATGGTTTTGCCTTCTGTGTGGAGGTTGTTTAAGAATGATTACCGGATTTTTACGCTCATTGTAAGATATACGTCTCGGGTTGCCAGTGGTTGCACCCTAAGAAGGATACTAACTAGATCATGGACTCGGAGCACGTTAGTGCCAAACCTAATGTTCTACAGTGGGTCCAAAAAAAGAGGGATGAGGGACAATTTGGCTTTTTTGCACAAATCTAACCCTTTTCTCTCTTCTCCTTTCCATTCTCTCTGCGTATGTGTTCTTTTTTGTTTTTCTCTGTTCTATTTCTTTCATTACATGTTTTTACTTTAACATATTGAATATATATTGTATAATCTAAATCCATTTTTTTTGTTCTTCTCTGTTCTTTCTTTTATTACAAGCTCTCTGTTTTTTTATCATACGTTTTTTTGTTTGTTACATTGGAATCAGCTACTACTTGAAAACATTAAAAGACATGAATCTCTCATATGTTATATTGAATCTTTAACTGGTAATTGTTTTATCATATCTTTTTTGGTTCTCCTATGTTATTTTTATACAACCTCTCCTATATTCTTATAGAATCTATCATTTGCGATCCTAACAATCCTGTTACTCGAGATTCCTCTATCCTATTTTTGGGGTCGAACGCTCCATGCCGTTATCCAAGATTAACTACTATGATTTTAATAGATGTTTACAAGTTTTCTGACCAATAGATAAGCTAGTTAGGTTTGCAACATTGTATATGGTCTACCATTTATGTGGCCATGCTAAAGAAAATATAGGATTTTAAAATTAGCACACATAAGGTAATTTCTTTTTCCACCCTCCACATTTATCGTTTGTTCAGATTTTAAAATCCGATCATGTAAAATAGTTTCAAAAAACGCCATTTTTATCATGTCCTGATCCTAAAATTTGGATGGCCATGTGAGAAGTGTAGGAGTGGGAAAAGAAATGGTCCACAGGTAAAAGGTGCTAAATGTTGTTAATTGAGGCCAAAACAAGTGCTTTAAGGATTTTGCTCTTCTCACTTTAAGAATTGTTCTTTAACACCCTGAAATTGCTTTAATACCCTAAACAATTCTTAAAATGAAAAGAGTAAAACCTGTGTTTTAAAAAAGAGAAATGATATTTGAACAATAATTTTTTGACAATTTTTGTGATAACTTTCTCTTTCATACTCACATTGTGTTTCCACGTTCTCTCTCTCTATTACTTTGATTTTTTGTGCCACTACATAAATTTCTTTGTATAATTTGGTTGTCCAACAAGTTGTCCCAGCAAAGAGTTGTTCAAATAACATTCCTCTTAAAAAAAAGGCCCATATAACAACTTGTTGAAAATTAACATGTGTTTTTTCTTAAAAAACACATGGAAAATATGTAAATACCCCTAGCTGTAGTTAACTACTGTTGGACAAAATACCGGCGGTAGTTAACTACCGTTGCGATCATTCCCTAGATGCAGTACAGACCTACACCCCTACCTTCTATTCATCCATCACCTTCCATCACCATACCTCCAAAAACTCCCAAAAATAATATTTTGCCCCAAATCTTGGATTCAAATCATTGGAGAAGGATTTCTAGAAGATTTCTACACACATTTGACATCAAGAAACAGGTAACGCATCGTTTAAGCCGTTTACATTTGTTCATTTCTCTGCCATTTTTTGAGTTTTCTGACATGCAGTGCAGCGGTAGTTAACTACCGCTGGCGAAACAGTAGTTAACTACAGCTGTGGCCTTCACATTTCAAAATTTGATCAGCCACTGCCTATTTTTTTGTTTCAATTTTTTTTCATATTAGATAGATATTAATTAAATGAATTTGCAATTATATGTTGATTATTTATAGTTATTGTTGCGAATACGGATGATGATCCGGTTGAGATAAAACCTAGTTTTATCGATAATTTCGTCGAGATCAAACTGCTTAAGATTGAAGCTTCCGTGAAAGTTGAAGCTTTCGTGAAAGCTGAGGCTTTACATGTTAATTCCGGTGTGTCCAAACTTGGTGACAATGAAGTGGACACGACCCATTTCTTTTCAAGCCAAGAAACATGGAAAGATAAATTGAATTGCTTGGTTGGGTACGTGGACAAGCAAATAGGGCTGAATTTACAGTTGTCATAAAAAGATCTAGTGCAATAAGGAATCCAACGTTGGAGTTGGTTTGTGAAAGGAGTGGCTATCACAAAGTACCAAAAAAATTGAAGCATGAAGCAACGAGATGAAGAAAATGTGGGTGTTTGTTCAAGGTCCATGGATATGTTAGTAAGGAATTAATGTGCGGGAAGATTAATGTCGTATTAAAGTAATGTTAATGAATCATGATAAATTATGTAATGTTGTTGTTTATGACTTGCTGCTGGTTGTTGTTGTATTGGTTTTACTTCATCTGAAATTGCCGTTTTGAATTACAGGTCATAGCAGACCGAAAATGGCTTGGTTTTGCAATGCAGACTGCATTGTCTGCTGTTACTGATAACATTGGTAGTTAACTACTGTTGGAACAGTAGTTAACTACCGCTAGAACAACGGTAGTTAACTACAACCAGTCTTTTCCAACGATAGTTAACTACCGCCGGAGATAAATGCGTCATTTCATTGTGCTTTTAAGAAGAATTGAATGCGAGAAAAACAATTTTCAAACTTGCTTATGTTACTTGGGCCGAGTCCTGTGGAGAAATTACGAATAATGCAGTTTCCATATAATAAACAAATAAAAAGTCAACCATAGACTCTTATTGGTGTTAGGTGGCTACCAGCTAGATAAGTACAATTGAAACTTAACAATGAAAACAATAAAACATATATAAGATAAGATGCCATCAATAATACGAAACTGAAATGAAAAAAAGCATATTCTCTTCTATACATAAAATAAAATAAAAATATCATATAGTGAGAGGGAAAAGAGGATACAACCAAATGAAAAACAAAATAAAAGAGAATCATAAGTTTAAGATGTGATTAACATGGTAAAATGAAAATGAAAAAATGAGATTAAAAATAGGAAACTAAGTAAAGAAATTATGGAGGAAAAAAAAAGTTAAACTCCTAATTCTATTTTAGAATGATCTAATATATATATATATATATATATATATATATATATATATATATAAGCACTCACGATTTTATATGCTAATAACAGTTTTTTTATAATCTATCTATAAATCAAGAGCTTCACTAAATAATTCCCTACAAAACTGATATTAAGAAAGTTTAGGGACTTTCCCACTTCCACACAAACAAGTTAATATATGTGTAACCAAAAAATAAAGTTGATATGTGAAAGATAAAGTGTTGTCATGAAAAATTATATATGAAGGAAATCACTGACCTTCAGAAGGATCTGTAGTAGCGTTTGCAGTTTGAGCTTGTGCAAAGTTAAGCAAACAGACGAAGACACAAAGAACAATACCAAGTGAAGAACCCAAAATACACTGTCTCATGGTGAATCTTCAAACAATAATCTTTCTATTTTGTAAACAATACTAAAGAAAGGAAGATTTTGTAGTTTAAATACTAATTGCTGAGCCAAAGTTGGCGTCTATGACTAGTAACTTCATTCATTCATATATATAAGTAATAATGATGATAACAAAATGTATGGTCTTCCTCAAATATAAATAGTGCGATGTTTTTTTTTTCTTTTTCTAATATAAAGTTTAAGTGGGTTTAACGGGTTCATCAAAATCAGGACAAACTTTAAAACTCAAAGGATGTATAGAGAGGTAGTTAAAAATCGTCCACGTAAAAACTAATCACATATCAGTTGAATTTGAACTTTTGCGATGAATCAATTTGTTACCAATTGAGTTGCATGGCGTCATGGTCTTTGATATTGATTTTAATTAATTAACTAGGTGGAAAGCCCGTGCGTTGCACGAGTTTGGTTATAATACGTGTTAAAAATATTTTAAAATATGTGATTAAGAAGTGTTGATAAGTTTTAATACAAACTATTATATATTAATACATTTCAGTTGATGGTTGATAAATTTTAAAAAGTGTTGAAAATCATTATATGCATATTTGAACACTCAAAATAATTACAAATTGAAAAGATAAATTATTTTTTTAATGTAGTTAGATAGACAATAGATATAATTAATAAACGTGTAACATTTATACTTTAAGGAGATGAAGTTGTCAACCTTTGTGAATATAACATGAAAAAAATTAAGGCTAAAAAGTGTTTAACATTTATAAATTAAGAGATAAAAATAAAAACAAAATATTTAAGAGACTATTGTGAAATTTGAAAATAATATAAGAGGCAAAAATGGTTGATTAATCTTAATATATATATATATATATAGGATACTAATTTTTGCATTTTGTTTATTCATGATAATTTTTATATAGTATTCTAAAGGGACAAATGATTTGAGACTAAGAAATATTGCAAAAGGGACATATATAATTAGATAAAAGGAATGTATGTATCAATGAATGTTGATTAAGTTGGTAAGAAATTGACTTACCCATATATAGAACGATCAATTTTCTCTTTGGTGGACGATCTATAAGTGTATTCATGTTAGTGCTAACTGAATCTTGATAATAGCCTTAACCATAGTGAGCCTCTAAAGTTTAACTCACCTTAACTTTTTTTTTTTTTATGAAAAAAAAGAATGATATGTCATAGTTAAACATAGAAACACTTTTTTTCTTTTTCTTTAGGCATATGCAATCTTTTTTTTTTATGTAATCCGCTTTTATTTATTAAAAAAAAAACTTTAGTGTAACCCAAAAAAAAAACTCTTTTATTTTAAATGGGATTTCCTTCTAGTTTTTAGGTTGACCAAACATGTTTGACACTCTATTTCTCCCTATTTCATGTACACCACTAAATAATATAATCCCTTTTTCCATTCTAAAACTACGATCCATTCAATAACCCACAATCCACCTTCATTCCTTTTTCTTTTTTAACTAAGCAATCCACCTTCATTCTTATTAGTTTAGTGTTTATTATAATTCATTTTAAAATAATTTATTTAAATAAAAACATAATTTTGATAAGCATAATTGCATATAATTTAGTGTTTGGAGATGTTTAATATATGGTAATATGACTATATTAAATATTATTTTATATTAAAAATTAATAGAATTGTTTAAATTTGTGTTTAATTTCCTTGTTTGAACTCATTATAGAGCAATTATTAACTTTATTGACTATTCTATTGTGATATAGTTTTGTTTGTATTAAGAAAATATAGACATGTTTAGAAGTATGAACATTATCGTAAAATAAAAATTGGAGCATGCAAATATTTAGAATAAATGTTAAGGTTGGATCTCAATACTTTTGCATTTTTTTCGTTTCTTTTTGACTATTTCTTTTATTTCCTTTTTCTGGGTTAGGTTTTTGTCACAAACTTTTATTTCTTTTTTTAATCTACTTTTAGCTTATTATAGTAAAATGTCCAAGAGTTGGCACATAAAACCTATGACATGGTTATTAAAAATTCATTAAAATTTATTCGTTTGTTTTAAAGAAATTCACATCTTTTAACATTAATTAATATGTTTTAAATGCATTATATATTTTTCAAATTAATCAAATAATTCTTACTTATTTTTCATTTGAAAATGTTATAAGTAATTTGGGGAGCCAACAATAACTGAATTTTTAAGGCTAAGTGGCCTTCATTTTCTTCTTAATGGATGAAACACCTTAAAAAATAAACTGAGAAGATTATTTACTTTTTTAAAAATAATAAACATATGACCTAAGGACTAAATTTTATTATTAATTTTATTATTAAGATTGTTATTACAAAAAAAAATTATATTTAAAGGTTAAAAAGTTAGCATGTCTTCAATATCCAAGTAGAATGACTTTCCACTGGATCTCTATGTAATTATTATAATAGTTACCGTATTTTTAAAAATTAAAATATCATATAAAATATTTCTATCATTATGAAACTAAATTTTAAATTTACTATACATGATAGTTTTACATTCATGCTAAACCTCAAAGTTTGTAGACTAAATTTATATTGTTTGTGTATGTGTGTGTGTGTAAAATTTAAGAAAATCAAAGGTTATTGTATTCACTAAAGATGTACATAAACCTGTTGTTCTTATCATAAAATAGAAATAATGTAACCCATTGTTAGTCTTCTAATTCACATTGTATGTGAATGACCAAAGAAAACTAAGTCACAAATCATTGTGTAGTAGAAGTTATAAGAAGAAAGACATTTCTTCATTGTATCATAGAAGTTATAAGAAGAAACACATTGCTGGTTGGTCAAACAATTTTGTGTTCCAAGCAAGAGTGTGCATTGAGAATAATTCTTGGCCCTATAAGGGAAATACATATCATGAAGAAAAAACTAAAAGTAAAAATTGAAGATGATTCCCTTAGAAACATAGATGAATAATTTTGCAAAATAAAAATAACGCCAGAGCTAGATTGAAGTCCACTAAAAACTATAATTGATCTTGTATTTATGATAACAAAAGAACAACAAAAATCAATAAATAAATATGGTAAATAATAACCATTGTTTACCTACAATCATTGTTACAGTGTAAAATACATTCAAGTAATTTGTTCTTCCAAGCTCTTTGATCTCTCCTGTTTAGATAATATATTGTTCTAATGAGGGGATGCAAGCAAACTTTATACAAAAGGTTAGTTATGGACCTAATTCTACCATTAAAAATATAAAATCATTAACACTCATATAATGGTCATTCAATTCAAACCATTAAATTTGAGACCATTTAACAACCAAAACTCTCATAACCTATGAACCACTCAAAAGTCGATTTTTTTTAAATAAAATAATAATCAATTTATTAAACTAATATATTATTAAATAATGACCAAATGATTTTAAAATTTTATAATAGAATAATATCCAATATTGAATAATTACCATTAAAAATTTGTTTGATTTAATGGTAATTATACTTGTTTCTTCTTTTGGTTATAGAATTGGAGAAAGTAGAGTAGAACAGTATATTGCCAGTTCAAATCTTTAAAAAGGAAATTCTATATTCTTAGTCATCTTATGAGGAGGAAAGAAAAAACGATTCAAATATAAAATCCCTCTTAGAACCCTCCAAAATGACATACCTTTTTCTTCTTTTGAAGCAATGCTTACATCTAGAATTGGAAAAAGTCATGTAAAATAATATATTGTTAAATGTCAAACACCCTAAAAAAAAATTCTAGAACAAAGACCAAACATGTGATTTAACTTGTTCAAGGCACAATATACATAGTTAAATCCAAAGAATGCAATATTATTTTGGTAATATAAATGCTACAATATACCTTATACATATGTCTTTGTGAATGAAATATGGTTATTTTATGGGATAGACGAAATACACCTCCTTCATTCTCCTCCAAATATTCTTCATCCTTTGAAAATGAGTAATTAAGTTTTTGCATGTTATTGCAATGATTTTTATAGTAGAATTTTAGTATTGGTTAAGTAAATAAGGTGAATGAAAGGGTGGAAGTAATTAGTTTAGGTTAGAAGTTTTTATAAGATAGTAAAAGGTTGGAACCAATTAAATAAATTTATTTTTTCGGTTACAAAAATGACATTATCAAAACTCTGCCATAAGTTTATCAAAATTAACGTAATATCTATATTAGTTTATTTTGGTACTATTTTGGTAAGCAACTAATTAAATATCTATATTACTTCAATTTTTTTAATGGTACTATTTTTTATCAAAATTGCTTGGTTAGAGTTATTCAATAGTACCAAGTTTCCTGTGTCCAAGAGAGTTGCGTAGGTATTAATACTATTGCTGTTACTTGGAGTCACGTCGTACGTCACTTCTCCATCTTTGATGACAATGTTACCATTGTGAATGGTAAGCAACGCTGAGGATGTAAAAACTGGGACTAAAATATATTCTGGAGGTGGATGTGCAACCCAAACAATCTTGTCATTTGGTACCTTTTTAAACCTTATACCAGCGTAGTACTCGGTCGAGTTCTCTCTTCTAGAGAAAAATCTCAGTTCGTAGTTCCCTCCCTTTGAAACAAGGGTGTCTGAATTTCTTACTGATTGCCCCATTAGTAGCAATTCTCTGTAGGTTGTTGCATTTACGCACACTACTGGAAAAAACAAAATTAGTGAGGGAAATTAGTGACAGAAAAAATAAAATCTCTCACAAATTCCTTGGTCGCAAAATTTAATGACGGAATTAGAGAGGAATTTCATGTTTTCCCTCACTAAATTTCCCTCACTGATTTTTGTTTTTTTAGTAGTGACAAAAGAGACAATAAAATAATGATAATATTAGCAACCAAACAATTGTAGAACCGAGTGCCATCATAATTCTCACTTCTCAATGCTCAATTCAAAACTCTTGCATAATATGTTGGTGATTTATTTATTTATTTGAGGAGACTTTGAATAGTAAGTCTCCCATTTCAGCATCTTGGTGGTCCAAGCAGATTAAAGTCATTAAACTAAAATACAAGGTTGATATTGATTTAATCCACACATTATGTTTAGTGTGGGCCGTGCCAAGTGAGGCAACTTGTGAGTTAACATTTTCTAGATTGAGTGGAAAAATATACTCAATAACATCCCCTACACCGAGTTTGTACCTCATATTTCTCCAAACTATCACATCTAATTATCCGGAGCAAAATATATATTCCTATGACATACCTTTTTCTTCTTTTGAAGCAATGCTTACATCTAGAATTGGAAAAAGTCATGTAAAATAATATATTGTTAAATGTCAAACACCCTAAAAAAAAATTCTAGAACAAAGACCAAACATGTTATTTAACTTGTTCAAGGCACAATATACATAGTTAAATCCAAAGAATGCAATATTATTTTGGTAATATAAATGCTACAATATACCTTATACATATGTCTTTGTGAATGAAATATGGTTATATTATGGGATAGACGAAATACACCTCCTTCATTCTCCTCCAAATATTCTTCATCCTTTGAAAATGAGTAATTAAGTTTTTGCATGTTATTGCAATGATTTTTATAGTAGAATTTTAGTATTGGTTAAGTAAATAAGGTGAATGAAAGGGTGGAAGTAATTAGTTTAGGTTAGAAGTTTTTATAAGATAGTAAAAGGTTGGAACCAATTAAATAAATTTATTTTTTCGGTTACAAAAATGACAATAGTTTTTTTGTGGTGGTGACAAAAATAATAATAGTTAACAATGCATATAGAAGACGTAAAACCTACAAAAAAATTTTTAAAAAATTAAAAATGTAATGAGGTAAATATAAAGAATATTAAGAGTATAAGTAGTTCTATCAAACATTAAATTAATTTAGTTGAGGATAAATAATAACTACAAAGATATTAAGAAATGATAATAAGTTTTGTAACTAAAACTTACTTGTATAATTATTATTATTTTTAGATTAGATTAGATTAGATAGAATAAGAAAAGACTGAAAGTTATAAGAAAAAATGTGAAGGTTTTTTTAGAGGTGATACATAGGTAAAATTGAAGTCTAAGAATGACTCTGTGCGCACCTCGTTTAAAAAACGCGCAAATCCTCCGGGGACGTCCTTGAACGCTCGGAGGGCCTTTGTGAAGTTTTTTGTGTAAAGGGAACGTTGATAAACCCTTAAGTATTTTGTTTGAAGGGAAACGATAATAAAACCCTTGACGATGAGGAAAAGGATTGGTCATCGCAACCATTGTCGGGTTCGGGAGTCGGTTACGCAAGGGGAAGGTATTAGCACCCCTCACGTCCGTTGTACTCAACGGGAACCTTCTATTTGGCTGAAGCTTAAATTGTTTTTAAATGTTTTGCGCGCATGCTTATCTATGTCAAAATAAAATAAAATAAGATGCAAGGGAAAAAGAAAGTTTTTTATTATTGCGCTTGACAAGATGTCGATCTTGCTCCTACGTATCTCCCGGTAGTCGGAGAATTCAAAGCGTACGTAGTTCTTTGGTAAAGAACTTAAAGGTTGGTTAAATGGACGATATTTTGACCGTATTCTTGCGATTAAACGTAGCTTGTATGCTCGCGTATGGGAGACTTAAGCGTATTAGCTTGTATGCTCGCGCATGGGAGGCTTAAGCGTTTGTTTACGAATCGCGCTTAGAATAGGTAAAACAGGTCCGTTGGGTAAGAGGGTTTGATTTGGCCACAAGGGGCCAAGAAATGGTTTATTTGGTCACGACGCACCAAGAAAAGGTTCAATGGACTCAACGGAGTCGAGCATTGATTTGAAAGGTCACGGCGGACCGAGAAAAGATTGTCACCTAATTAGGTGATTTCAATCTGACAAGATCGTCCCCTGAAAAGGCGATTTCGATCTGAAAAGTAAAAGATTGTCCCCTGAAAAGGCGATTTCAATCTGACAAGATCGTCCCCTGAAAAGGCGATTTCGATCTGGAAGGTAAAAAGATTGTCCCCTGAAAAGGCGATTTCAATCTGAAAGGTGAAAGATTGTCCCCTGAAAAGGCGATTTCAATCTAACAAGATCGTCCCCTGAAAAGGCGATTTCGATCTGAAAGGAAAAAAGATTGTCCCCTGAAAAGGCGATTTCAATCTGAAAGGTGAAAGATTGTCCCCTGAAAAGGCGATTTCAATCTAACAAGATCGTCCCCTGAAAAGGCGATTTCGATCTGAAAGGTCGCGGCGGACCGAGAAAAAGTTCAATGGATCCAACGGGATCGAGCATTGAGTAAAATGGTCACAGCGGACCGAAAAAAGGTTCGATTGACTCGACCGAGTCAAGAAAAGGGTGCAATGGACTCAACCGAGTCGAACACTGACTCAAATGGTCGCGGCGGACCAAAAAAGGTTTCGATTGACTCAACCGAGTCAAGAAAGAGTTCAAAGGGGATCCAACCGGATCTAGCATTGACTCGAATTGACTCGACGGAGTCAAGAAAGGTTCGGATTGACCACGGGGGCCAAAATTAGTGTGTTGGATGTGTTTTATGTTTTTGAAAATAGAATGACGATTGTCCGAACGACGAGACATACGTCACGCATTCGTACAACCGGGGAAATGGAGAGCCATACGTCAAACCATCCCTTTTTCATTCAAGTTTTGTATGAAACTTAAGAAATCCCAAAGTGAACAAAACACTTGGTTGTTGCAACTTATGAACAAAGGTTGTTCAAGTTTATGGAAAAGCACAAGTTTGTGAATAATGCACAAGTTCGGCTCAATTTTGAAAACGGTTTTAAAAGTGAACAAGTTCGGCTTAAGTTCACGTTTGATATGAAAATCATGAACAAGGTTATTGTTCAAGTTTAGTTTTGAAAATGGTGAACTTAGCTTATTGCTCAAGTTTGTTTTGAAAGTTTGTGGACATAACTTGTTTTGCAAGTTATTCCAAAAAGCGTTGCACGAACTTGTGAATTTGTCAATATTATGCAAAATCCTTGTTATGGTTTGAATAAAATGAGTTTCAAACCTCTTAGGTTCTGAGCTTTGGGTTAGAACCTAAAAAATTGGCTTTTGAATTCATGTTCTGAATTCTGTCATGGTCGCACTGCGACCAGACCTTCGCACTGCGAAGTATGCGAAATTTTGAGTTCAGAAGCTGCTTCTGAACTTCTGTTCAGAAGCAACTTCTTAACTAGCCTCAGAACCTTAGGAGGAGTGAAAAGCTTTGAAAATAGCAATGAAATGAATGCAACAACTTAGTTTAAAGGTTTTGCAAACTTTGGGATTTCTTTTGTGTTCAAAAGTGTTTTAAATCCAAAATGAGTAAAAACTCAAAAATGAAAAACTGAGATTGAACCAAATTGAAAACAAAACAAATGAAAGCAGTATGCAAATGGAGTGTAAATGAGTTAGAATGACTTACCTGCTCCTAGCCCAAGGCTTGTGTTGCAAGGAAATGGAAGAGGCTTGAATGCTTATGGTTTTGCAAGGTTGGACAAGTTTGATGAACACAACCAGTGACAAATTGCCTTAGTTCTTCACTCTTTGTGAGAGGTTTAGTGCTGTTTTGAGTGCTTGATTACTTTGTGTAGGTTTGGAATGATTTTTGCAAGAAAGGTTTGGAGATTTTGCTCTAAAACTTACCAAAACCAAACTCTGTTTTTGGCTGTATTAATTCACTCTATTCTCACCCTCTTTGGACTGGTTTTTGCTCACCAATCTCTGTGTGTTAACCCTCTAAAAGAACTCTCAAAACCCCCTTCTGATCTGCCCTTGATTCAGTAGCAATGCCTTGCTTTTATAGGCCAAAATGAGATCCAAAGTCATGATGAGCAATCTTGCAGCAGGGCTGCTTTTGGGCTATGATCATGACTGATTTGCTTTGTATTTAATGCTAAGGATAAGAGGTGACCTTGCCTTGCTGCAAGGGTCAAGACCTTGGACGAATTCAGCTCCCAAAGCAGCTGAATTCTGACAACAAAATGATGGAAAAGGTGAAAGCATGGCTATTTGCAAAACAGGGGCAGCAACTTTGCCTCAATCCTTGAGTGGTTTTGATAAAGCCTATGGCAAGGTGGTTGCTGGCAAGTAGCAGGGTCAATTGCAGGCCAAGTGGGAGGGATAAGGACTGCCCAAAGTCAGCAAGTGGCTGAGTTACTTGATCAATTTTGCTTCCTCTTCCTTTCCCTTTTGCTTTTCAAATGTCACATGTTCTTTTCTTCCACTTGGTTAAATCCAACATTATCCATGATAATAATACATGATAATAATTATAGATAATGACTGGAATACAATAAAAGAAAAGGAAAACAGAAAAATCAAAAATCTGAAAATCTGCAGAAAATTCGCAGACTTCGCTCTGCGAAGTCCTCATTTCTGGGAGACTTCGCTCTGCGAAGGGGACTTTGCTCTGCGAAGTCCTCATTTCAGCAATGTTGACTTTTTGTTGACTTTTTGACTTTTCTCTTTTTTTTTGATTTTTTTTTTGGAAAGGCTTAGGACAAAATTGGGGTACTACAGCTGCCCCTACTTAATTGTGTCTTTGCATAGAGTATGTGAATGCCAAGGGCATCTCATGAACTCTTTGCGAAGATCAATTAAGTAAAAGAAGGACCCAAATTTTGTCCTTCGCGGTACGAAAAGATTGTAAAATAATGCATAAAAGTAAATGCAGGGTCAAAGATCGTCAACTAATCAGGTGATCGGATCTAGAAGGTAAAATGATCGCCACCTAATCAGGTGGTCTGATCGGACATGATAAAGGATCGTCACCTAAACAGGTGGCCAATATCTGACAAAGTCGTCGCCTCGAAAGGTGCTTAGACTGAAAAGATAAAAAGATCGTCGCCTAAACAGGTGCTTAGATCTGAAAAGATAAAGGATCGTCACCTAAACAGGTGGCCAATATCTGACAAAGATAAAGGATCGTCACCTAAACAGGTGGCCAATATCTGACAAAGATAAAGGATCGTCACCTAAACAGGTGGCCAATATCTGATAAAGTCGTCGCCTCGAAAGGTGCTTAGACTTCTCTGGGGATAAAGGTGATCTTATCTAGCCGCTTAACTAGAGGTGGATACCTAGATGGAGTGATCTTATTCAGCCGCTTAACTGAAGGTCGAAACACTGGGGAAAGGTGATCTTATCTAGCCGCTTAACTAGAGGTGGATACCTAGATGGAGTGATCTTATTCTGAATAGGTGCCTGGACTTTCCTGGGGAAATAGGACCTACCGCTGTGGGGGTAGTGTAATCGTCTCTAGGCGTGGCTAGTACTTAGATTGTTGAAAAAGAGAACATGATTGTTGATGCATGATATGCTTCATGTTGTTTTATGCAGTATGATATGATATGCATGTACGAATGAATATGATATGATATGCATGTATATGAATATGATATGCTATGCATGTATATGAATA
Organism: Medicago ruthenica; assembly: GCA_018208015.1. Taxonomy (NCBI): domain Eukaryota; kingdom Viridiplantae; phylum Streptophyta; class Magnoliopsida; order Fabales; family Fabaceae; genus Medicago; species Medicago ruthenica. The sequence continues at coordinate 38,530,070 of CM031378.1, forward strand.
TGATATGATATGCATGTATATGAATATGATATGATATGCATGTATATGAATATGATATGCTATGCATGTATATGAATATGATATGATATGATATGCATGTATATGAATATGATATGATATGCATGTATATGAATATGATATGCTGGGGGTTATGATTGGGTGCCGAGCAAAGTCGGGCTTGGTTGTGATTGCGCCAATGATGATTGGGCTTTGGGTGAGACTCCACTGCGGAATGCCAATGAAAATCGTTTTGGTTGGAAATTTGTGAGTAGGCGCCAATGATGATTGGGCTTTGGTTTTATTGGTGAGTGCCAATGAAAATTGGGCTTTTGGATTTTGGATGCCGAGCGAGGTCGGGCTTTTTGATTTTGGTTGCCGAGCGAGGTCGGGCTTTTTGATTTTGGTTGCCGAGCGAGGTCGGGCTTTTTGGTTTGGTGAGATCTCACTGGGGATATAAGGATCATTTTGGAAGCATGATCGATATCCGGCCTTAGTGGATGAAAAAGATGTATGGGGGTGAGCTTTATTTGGGGAAATTTGTTCCTCTGATACCCGGGATCTTTGCGTTTTACGCGCCGTGAGCTACGCACTTATTTCTGCTGAAGAGCATGAGTCTTAAAATGACTGATGCAGAGCTTCAAGTTTTGAGTCCTCTGATGCAATAACGGGGACCAACGAAATTCTTTCGACATTTAACGTCCAATTAAAAAACACATTTTTTTTGTTTTTTATGTTATTCCCATATTTCAATGCATTATTTATCATGAATAAAAACACACTTTATGAGCAAGTAAGGACGCATAACAATGAAAAGGTTTTAAAAATGATTTTGATTCAACGAAATTTAGTCCCTTGTATGGGTAACTATTCGTGAAAATGTAATCCCTATAAGAGGTGATTACTGAGATAGAGAAAAAGGAAGAAACAAAAAGGCAAATGAAGATTTGCTTGGGTTTCACGTGCTACTTTCCCTATGACTTCGAAATAACTCGTTTTTGAAAGATGATAATGAGGTTGATTCTTTCCCTCTTGAATTCTGTCCGGACCTCACGTGCCGCAGTCTTTTGCCCCTTTTTTTTTGAAACCCCTAACTTTTGCCTGGACCGCTCTTTCGAGTTTTCAGTCCACCGGGGTGTATTTCCTTTTTTGATGTCCTTAATTTTTGCCTAGACCGCCTTTTCAGGTTTTCGATCTACCAGGACGCTCTCTATTGCCTAAACCGCCCTTTTCGGGTTTTCGATTTAGCGAGCTCTTTTTTCTTTTTGGCATATATATTTTTTGACTGCGCCAGAGTTTATTGATAGGGGGATCCTTGTGGATGGGTAATACCTTTTTTCCAAGCATTAAGTCTCCTTCTCTAAATTCTCGAGAATGAACTTTCTTGTTGAACTGTCCATGCCCCAATGCTGTGAGGTGTTTCTCTTTTATGGGGTTCAGTTGGTTGAACCTTGTTTGTGTTTGTGGACGCCAATGAAAATTGGGCCTTGGTAGTGATTGGATGACAAGCATGGTTTTTTGTGTTTGGTTGCCGAGCAAGGTCGGGTTTTATGATGGGATGCCGAGCAAGGTCGGGCTTTTGTTTGTCTTCCGAGCAAGGTCGGGCTTTTATTTGATTTTTTTTTGGATGCCGAGCAAGGTCGGGCTTTTATGATTGTCTTCCGAGCAAGATCGGGCTTTTTTTTGTTGGATGTGTGTGCCCATGAAAATTGGGCTTTTGTTGGAAATGTGAGGAATGCCAATGACGACTTGGCTTTTTGTGGGAAATTGTGGGGAGTGCCGTAACGGCAAATGGTTTCTTTTTTGATGAATTGGGCGACCACTTGTTTGGTCATGTTTGCATAGGAAGCTGCTTCGACCCATTTGGTGAAACAGTTGATGGCAACTAGTATGAACTGGTGCCCTTTTGAAGCCTTTGGCTCAATCATTCCGAACATGTCTATGCCCCACATAGAGAAAGGTTAGGGTGATGTCATGACATTCAGAGGTGTTTGTGGTATGTGCCCCTTGTCGGCGTTAATTTGGCACTTGTGATATGTCTTGGCATGGGTTTGGAAGGACTCCTCATGGATTTCTTTGCTGAGCATGACTGCTTCATGTTTATCCACATATCTGAGTAAGACCATAACTTCTCTTTATAGAGTGTGCCCCGGCAGAGGGAAAATGGTAGTGCCATTCTTTTGAGGGCTCTCTTGGTGAGGTTGTATTACCCTATCCTCCAAGTCTAGACAATCCTTCAGGAGGTCCAAAATCATTCTCATTATCGCCTTCCGTTTGGTTAATTGGAAAATTGAAGTCATGAGGGATCGTAGCAGTGTTATTTTTGGTGTATGATGATTTTTTTGTAGGGTTGCGAAAATTTATTTAAGAACGAAAGCAAAACGAACTCTTTTGAAAATAAACTGCAAATTTATTAATGACGGAAATGATTTGAAATATGGGGGTCCCATAAAAATTAATCATTTGCCTTGGGAAACAAAATGATTGTTTTTTTGAAAAACAAGATAAATTACTTGGACAAAGAAATGATTTCCGAGATTTCGATGGCCTTCCGGCTGCTTGGATCTCATCAGAAACGCCACGGTACACTGGGTCGGGCACTTCTTTTTTGGTGTTTTGGTTTGGGGAATGATGTGAGGGTTTTTCTTTGAAATGCATGAAAATGCATGTAAATGTATGAATGCAATGAGTATGCAAAAAGTATGCCCCTTCTTTTTTTATGCAAAAAATTTTCATGAATGCAAATGCTATGATATGCAAAGGTATGGTATATGCAGGTTCGGAACTTCCCCCCAATCCTCACGTGTAGGCTCTAAAGGTGAAATTTCCTAAGAAGAGGTCCCTAGAGTCATAGATCTCACATGGAATTAGGGTTGTCTATGGACATACGTCGACATGACTTCAATTAATTCCACGTGAAAATCTCCTCTAAGCGGGGTTGGGCATCCTACCTCACGGACATACGTCAACGTGGGCTTCTGCTCACAACCACCATTCTAACTTAGTTTTCTCTCGAGCTCGGGTAGAGAGCCTCATACTTCCGGCATTAACCCGAACAATGTGGAGTAACATCGCTCAAGTATCATCCCCGCATTTGATATATATGATATGAATATAAAGCAATATAAAACAGTTATAAACATAAAGCAAGAGAATGATATATATAAATAAAATAAAAGCATGCGCGTAAAGAAGATAAAAACAATTAGCTTAAAAGCCAAAATAGGATAGGCTTGACTCGCTAGTGGGAAAAGGTTCCCCAGTGGAGTCGCCAGCTGTGCGCACCTCGTTTAAAAAACGCGCAAATCCTCCGGGGACGTCCTTGAACGCTCGTAGGGCCTTTGTGAAGTCGCCACCAAAGTTTTTGTGTAAAGGGAACGTTGATAAACCCTTAAGTTTTTTGTTTGAAGGGAAACGATAATAAAACCCTTGACGATGAGGAAAAGGATTGGTCATCGCAACCATTGTCGGGTTCGGGAGTCGGTTACGCAAGGGGAAGGTATTAGCACCCCTCACGTCCGTTGTACTCAACGGGAACCTTTTATTTGGCTGAAGCTTAAATTGTTTTTAAATGTTTTGCGCGCATGCTTATCTATGTCAAAATAAAATAAAATAAGATGCAAGGGAAAATGAAAGTTTTTTATTATTGCGCTTGACAAGATGTCGATCTTGCTCCTACGTATCTCCCGGTAGTCGGAGAATTCAAAGCGTACGTAGTTCTTTGGTAAAGAACTTAAAGGTTGGTTAAATGGACGATATTTTGACCGTATTCTTGCGATTAAACATAGCTTGTATGCTCGCGTATGGGAGACTTAAGCGTATTAGCTTGTATGCTCGCGCATGGGAGGCTTAAGCGTTTGTTTACGAATCGCGCTTAGAATAGGTAAAACAGGTCCGTTGGGTAAGAGGGTTTGATTTGGCCACAAGGGGCCAAGAAATGGTTTATTTGGTCACGACGGACCAAGAAAAGGTTCAATGGAGTCAACGGAGTCGAGCGTTGATTTGAAAGGTCACGGCGGACCGAGAAAAGATTGTCACCTAATTAGGTGATTTCAATCTGACAAGATCGTCCCCTGAAAAGGAGATTTCGATCTGAAAAGTAAAAGATTGTCCCCTGAAAAGGCGATTTCAATCTGACAAGATCGTCCCCTGAAAAGGCGATTTCGATCTGGAAGGTAAAAAGATTGTCCCCTGAAAAGGCGATTTCAATATGAAAGGTGAAAGATTGTCCCCTGAAAAGGCGATTTCAATCTAACAAGATCGTCCCCTGAAAAGGCGATTTCGATCTGAAAGGAAAAAAGATTGTCCCCTGAAAAGGCGATTTCAATCTGAAAGGTGAAAGATTGTCCCCTGAAAAGGCGATTTCAATCTAACAAGATCGTCCCCTGAAAAGGCGATTTCAATCTGAAAGGAAAAAAGATTGTCCCCTGAAAAGGCGATTTCAATCTGAAAGGTGAAAGATTGTCCCCTGAAAAGGCGATTTCAATCTAACAAGATCGTCCCCTGAAAAGGCGATTTCGATCTGAAAGGTCGCGGCGGACCGAGAAAAAGTTCAATGGATCCAACGGGATCGAGCATTGAGTAAAATGGTCACAGCGGACCGAAAAAAGGTTCGATTGACTCGACCGAGTCAAGAAAAGGGTGCAATGGACTCAACCGAGTCGAACACTGACTCAAATGGTCGCGGCGGACCAAAAAATGTTTCGATTGACTCAACCGAGTCAAGAAAGAGTTCAAAGGGGATCCAACCAGATCTAGCATTGACTCGAATTGACTCGACGGAGTCAAGAAAGGGTTCATTGATCCAACGGGATCAAGAAAGGTTCGGATTGACCACGGGGGCCAAAATTAGTGTGTTGGATGTGTTTTATGTTTTTGAAAATAGAATGACGATTGTCCGAACGACGAGACATACGTCACGCATTCGTACAACCGGGGAAATGGAGAGCCATACGTCAAACCATCCCTTTTTCATTCAAGTTTTGTATGAAACTTAAGAAATCCCAAAGTGAACAAAACACTTGGTTGTTGCAACTTATGAACAAAGGTTGTTCAAGTTTATGGAAAAGCACAAGTTTGTGAATAATGCACAAGTTCGGCTCAATTTTGAAAACGGTTTTAAAAGTGAACAAGTTCGGCTTAAGTTCACGTTTGATATGAAAATCATGAACAAGGTTATTGTTCAAGTTTAGTTTTGAAAATGGTGAACTTAGCTTATTGCTCAAGTTTGTTTTGAAAGTTTGTGGACATAACTTGTTTTGCAAGTTATTCCAAAAAGCGTTGCACGAACTTGTGAATTTGTCAATATTATGCAAAATCCTTGTTATGGTTTGAATAAAATGAGTTTCAAACCTCTTAGGTTCTGAGCTTTGGGTTAGAACCTAAAAAATTGGCTTTTGAATTCATGTTCTGAATTCTGTCATGGTCGCACTGCGACCAGACCTTCGCACTGCGAAGTATGCGAAATTTTGAGTTCAGAAGCAACTTCTTAACTAGCCTCAGAACCTTAGGAGGAGTGAAAAGCTTTGAAAATAGCAATGAAATGAATGCAACAACTTAGTTTAAAGGTTTTGCAAACTTTGGGATTTCTTTTGTGTTCAAAAGTGTTTTAAATCCAAAATGAGTAAAAACTCAAAAATGAAAAACTGAGATTGAACCAAATTGAAAACAAAACAAATGAAAGCAGTATGCAAATGGAGTGTAAATGAGTTAGAATGACTTACCTGCTCCTAGCCCAAGGCTTGTGTTGCAAGGAAATGGAAGAGGCTTGAATGCTTATGGTTTTGCAAGGTTGGACAAGTTTGATGAACACAACCAGTGACAAATTGCCTTAGTTCTTCACTCTTTCTGAGAGGTTTAGTGCTGTTTTGAGTGCTTGATTACTTTGTGTAGGTTTGGAATGATTTTTGCAAGAAAGGTTTGGAGATTTTGCTCTAAAACTTACCAAAACCAAACTCTGTTTTTGGCTGTATTAATTCACTCTATTCTCACCCTCTTTGGACTGGTTTTTGCTCACCAATCTCTGTGTGTTAACCCTCTAAAAGAACTCTCAAAACCCCCTTCTGATCTGCCCTTGATTCAGTAGCAATGCCTTGCTTTTATAGGCCAAAATGAGATCCAAAGTCATGATGAGCAATCTTGCAGCAGGGCTGCTTTTGGGCTATGATCATGACTGATTTGCTTTGTATTTAATGCTAAGGATAAGAGGTGACCTTGCCTTGCTGCAAGGGTCAAGACCTTGGACGAATTCAGCTCCCAAAGCAGCTGAATTCTGACAACAAAATGATGGAAAAGGTGAAAGCATGGCTATTTGCAAAACAGGGGCAGCAACTTTGCCTCAATCCTTGAGTGGTTTTGATAAAGCCTATGGCAAGGTGGTTGCTGGCAAGTAGCAGGGTCAATTGCAGGCCAAGTGGGAGGGATAAGGACTGCCCAAAGTCAGCAAGTGGCTGAGTTACTTGATCAATTTTGCTTCCTCTTCCTTTCCCTTTTGCTTTTCAAATGTCACATGTTCTTTTCTTCCACTTGGTTAAATCCAACATTATCCATGATAATAATACATGATAATAATTATAGATAATGACTGGAATACAATAAAAGAAAAGGAAAACAGAAAAATCAAAAATCTGAAAATCTGCAGAAAATTCGCAGACTTCGCTCTGCGAAGTAGACTTTGCTCTGCGAAGTCCTCATTTCTGGGAGACTTCACTCTGCGAAGGGGACTTTGCTCTGCGAAGTCCTCATTTCAGCAATGTTGACTTTTTGTTGACTTTTTGACTTTTCTCTTTTTTTTGATTTTTTTTTTGGAAAGGCTTAGGACAAAATTGGGGTACTACAGACTCAAGTTTATTTTATAGATAGATAGATAAATAGATAGATAGATAGATTGATAGATAATGACATTTGGTTGAAGCATATCAAACTAATATTGACCAATAATATGTGGCAATACTTTTTTTTTTTTTGTTACAAACTGTGGGGCAATACAAATATAGATATTACGTTAATTTTTTTTACCAAAATATACTTTATGTTACTTCAATTTTTTTTAATTAGTTGCATAAGATATAATATAAATATTAAATGTAGGAGAGTTTTTGTTTTAGGAGTTGTATCATCATTAAATTGATATATAATAATGGAGGATAGCAAGATTTCAAGAGAAGGAGATGACATTTTATAGAGTGACACATCATCACAATTCTTGCATAAGAAGAAGTCTTCAAGGGAGTTGCCACATAAGCAAGTTTATTTTATATATAGATATAGATTAATAATTATAATACTCATAGTGAAAAGTTGACGTTGATTTTAATTTGGCACACGACCGTACATTTAGGACCTTGTCAAAAATGATCCACTAGGCCTTTCCAATGTTGAATTTGGCTTTATTATTTGAAGCGTCCTTTTCATATTGCAAGTTGGAAAAGTGGTTTGTGTATAAAACCGTATATTAATAAATGTATTACCCCACCAACTAGGCTAATCAACTCTGTATTTGTTTTTTTTAATTGAATGATATTCAGATGTATAACCGCATGTGATCACATTTGTTAGTTGAAACTAATTTGATTGTAAGACTTTGAATTTATACTTTGAATATTTACCACCTCCTTTTTTCATTTTACACAAGACCAAGCAATATCATCAAATAGGAGTTGATGTACTTATTAGGATTAGGACTAGTCTCCATAACAAACAAATTCAAATGATCTACATGAATGTTAAAGTTTGCAAACCAATAACCTCTCACATTCTATGCAAGTATGGTTGATTTGCAAGTATCGTCTTAACTTTAACAACTTCTAAATATGGTGAACCAAAATAGTGATGTTTCCATTGAATTTGGAATTGTCAGAAATAGTGTCGATCAAAATCTTTGAGTCACTTCTACAATAAGATGAGAAATATCCTCCCTTCATGTCATTTTCAAGTCCAAATACATACCCCACATCTTAACAGGCATGACAAGCTCCAATCTTTTTAATTTGACTGTTAATCCATCCTCACCCTCTTGTGTTATGCTCCATACTATGTAGATAGTAAAATTCAAATGAAGGCATCTATGAAAAGGCTCCAAACTGCTGTCTTAAATATTCAAACAAATCTTTGGTTCAATAAACCAAGATTATTCAGCCTTTGGGAATCTACTTCAAATATAGTTTTCTTGCTCCACTTAATCAAATATTAGCATATCGTCATAAAGTCAGTCTGTCATCTGGATGTGCTTGTCCTCATAACCTACTTCATATTAAGGTCATTGAAAACCTAATCTCTATAATAAAAAATAAGCTAATTATAAAATTAGAAGAAACAAGATGAACTCATATATACTTGTGTTGCATGAATGAAGTCATAAAGCACCTGAAGAACTGTTTAACTTGTACTTATAGGAAGTATGATCGTTCCTACCCGTGGTGGTATGGTTATAGTCAAAGGCGATGTGTTTTCTGCGTTAGTAAAAAGTGACCCTTTTCTCAATGCCTTCCTTATTTCTTTTATAGAGATGGCATTGGGAGTTTTTTTGGAAGTTACAAGGAGTTCGACATGTTTGGTTGGGTCGGAGCATAAAAGGCGACCCAAGTTGAATCAACTATCTCGCTAACATGCCGAGCACGTGGTTGCCAAAATCACCTCGGACCTTCTTGTATTTACATGGCCTTAGGCCCAATCCATTTTAGAAGGCGGGTACTGAGGTATATTTGATATGATGGTTCATAGCCCCCCCACCCTTGATGGTTCATATTAAGGTAATTGAAAACCTAATCTCTATAATAAAAAATAAGCTAATTATAAAATTAGAAGAAACAAGATGAACTCATATATACTTGTGTTGCATGAATGGAGTCATAAAGCACCTGAAGAACCGTTTCAACTTGTACTATAGGAAGTATGATCGTTCCTACCCGTGGTGGTATGGTTATAGTCAAAGGCGATGTGTTTTCTGCTTTAGTAAAAAGTGACCCTTTTCTCAATGCCTTCCTTATTTCTTTTATCACTACAAGAAAAGAGGTTTTTAGAGTCAAATTTTAGCGTCGGCCCCCGACACCGACGCTAATAGCGTCGGCCTAGCATCGGCCAGGCCTACACTATGTCACATATCCCAATTTTGTCTTACTGAAAAATTATAGCGTCGGCCTAGCCGACTCTAAAAGTGCAACACTAGTATTTTATTTATTTTATTCAATGAGCTAGCATGGGTCCATCCGACTCTAAAACTTTTGTAGACAATTATTTTTTAAAAAATATTACGAATATATAGAGATTATAATATCTTTCACATATTGAAATAATAAAATTGTCAAGAAAATATAGAAAATATAAATAACCTTCACTTATAATTATATTACTATTACTATTATTATTATTATTATTATTATTATTATTATTATTATTATTATTATTATTATTATTATTTATTTGGCTAAACAAAACACATACACCACACATTTCTTTCCTTCTCTATCCTCCTTTTTCTATTACGCGTATCAGCTGCTTCTTCTCCAAATCCACCACCATATCCACCTTCTCTCTGAGTTTCTGGAAAACTCCGAGAACCTCACATGAAAATAGAACCACCATTTTGATCATCTCTTCTTCCTCTTCAAAAGCCCTCAATTTATTTGTAGATTGGAAAAGTTTAATTTTTTTTAAAACCTTATCCTTTCTCCTATTTTCCGGCAACCGTGGGCCACCTCTTGAGAAACCAAACCGACCATTCTAGTCCCATTGAGGTCCGCAACAAAACCCCCAAAAAGAATCACGATTGGAGCTTCTTTGTTGGCGACCACCACGCCGGAAAAGGCCTCTGCCGCTTCGGTGTACTAGAGACCAAAATAAATTTGAGGAAAAAAAATTATGATAAATTACTGAAAATTTACATGTTTCAAAATACATCGCTAAAACCATGTTTCAAAACATTTCAAAGATTATGTCGAAATACATACAATCCAAACCGAGTTGAAAACGTTCTACTTTACAAATCACAAGTAAACTCCAAATCCAAATGGAACGCATATTAATATCGAAAATTCCCAAAAACATATATCTCAAAACCGTATTTCCCCATGTCTCAAAACTCATGTCATAGTATATGCAGCCAAATTTCAATTTCAAATTCTTTGCTCAATAAGTCATAGATAAATCCAAATAGAGACAATAATAATATCGATGACTGTTAACATAAGTATCAATGAGAAAAAAAATGTTCAAAGGGTGTGTTCCCCATTTTTATAAACACTTTAATAATGAAAATACGCGATAATGATCGTTATCAACTCACTAAGGCAACCAAGAAACCTCACAACCTCTGCCCACTTAACTCAGAAAACATGATATACTTGAAACCACATTTGTAATTCATTAAAGATTTAAAGGTAATTATGTACAGTTGGTCTTCATTAGAGTTAAAACACCCTACATGACCACATTTACATGATTTTTTTTAAGTTATTAAATTCAACACGAAACACATTTATGCTAAAAGAAGTACCATGTGCCTTCGACTAAACATGACAACAAACCTTAAAATCTCTCTCACTTTCTCATCAAAACTAGATAGAGAAAAGAGAAAGTAAATAAAAATAATATAAAAAAAAAACACATTGATTCAACATTCTCTACATTTAGGCATGGTTCCAGTTACTCAAAAAAATAATTCTCTAGAGCTAAATAAACGTAAAGTAGAAGCACACATAACAGAATATTTCGTAGTACAATCCACTACAAAATCAGTCAATATTCAACTTTTTATAATCACATATGTTCTAAATATCTCTCAACATGTGTGAAATTTCTGGCAGGACCTGATTCTGAACCGTAAAACAGAGTATGCAAAACAGAAGTTCAGAAGCAGAATAAAACAGACAGAATGTAACAGACAGTAATTAAAAGTGCACAGGATATTTGTTAACCCAGTTCAGTGACAAACACACCTACGTCTGGAGGCTACCAAGCCAGGAAGGAAATCCACTATGATAGTCCCAGTTCTAAGCTCTCAGCAAACTCCCAGTTTACAACTTGTCACTCTGCAACTACCCGTATTGATTTCAACCTAGGAACTCCTAGACCTGAGATCACATCTCACTTCCCTCAGTCAATCACTGCCTCAGTGATTATCAGACTCTAAACAATAAACAACTTAGGAGACACTCTCCAAAAACACAAACAGTCACTTTTGCTTAAAAGCTTCAAGTGATTATGTAATATCCCGCTCAAGCATGACTTTTAACAGTGTTACAGGAAATAAACGAATGGAATGGCATTATAGTAATTATGAGAGGAAAGAGTTTATAAAGGGATAAACATGAAATTTTCTTCATATCTATCATTTCTCTCTCTCTAAGAGTTGATTTTTCCCCTCCCTCTCTCTCTAGAAACTCGGCCTCCATCAATCCTCACCACCATCCAGCAAATTGCATCAAATCTTGTGGGAACCTTGGTTAGCAAGTTAAAGTTGGAAGAGTAGAACAAGAGGAAGTTAAGAAGAAAGGAAAGGATATTGAACTAAGGTTTTGGTGAAGAAAAATTAGCAAAGAAGAAGCAATCAAGCTAAGGTTTTGGAATGAAAGTTTAACAAGCTTTGACCAAGCACGAATTGAGGTGAGCTCCTTTAGTTTTAAACCCATTTTGGGTAAGATTGGGAGAAATCCCTCATTTTAGAAAGTTTAGAGATTTTGTGCCCTAATCCTTTTGCTTGCCAATTCCTTGTGAATTCATGTTTTAATCAGTCAATTTTACATTAGAAATTACTCCTCATGCTGTTGGGAAGCTTGGGTAAGCTTGGATAAGTTAAAATGGTTGAAAATCATGTTTTTTGACCCTTTTCTGTCCTGTCATGGTGGCTCTGCGAAGTTGGACTTTGCTCTGCGAAGTTGAGTCTGAACCACTTCGCCTAGACTTTGCTCTGCGAAGTTTTGCTCTGCGAAGTAGACTTTGCTTTGCTAAGTTGACAGCATTTGTTTTTTTTTTACTCTTTTATAAATGTACCAACTGTCCGAGTGCCATGTTCAGCTTTGAAAACCCTATTTTTCTCAAGGAACACTATTTTAACATATCCAAAAGGCTTCCAATGGTTGAGACATTATATGAGCAAGGAATACACAATGTATGGGAAAATGCAAGAACAAGGGTTAAATGAACAGGAACTTCATTACAATGAATGGGTAAGCCCTAAGAACGGCATATGATAACTAAATGTCGAATCCTTTGATAGGAAAACAAGATTTAAGAGTATAAGTGTAAGAATTAGATGGATAAATCCATTACTTGTGAGTTGATAACTCTTAAGGAAGGCATACGACTTTGATAAGTCAAGAACCTACTTTAGGTAAGCAAGATTATAGATGTATTCAGTTTAGAATACAAGGGTAATAGGAATGCTTCGGCAATCATAGTTTCAGATAAGCTTATAGTGTTGGTTCTCCAACGATTAATAGGTGGCTTATGAGAACGATAAGCCAAGAACCTTGTGTTATAGGTTAAGTGCTACAGGATAGTTATTATATGATTAAAGTAACAAATATGCATGTTTATATGTAAAAGTTAAAGAATAATATATCACAGTCATAGGCATGTTCAGCAGACTCTGGGATACGCCGGATGGGACTTCACCGAGAGGGTTGTCCACATGCAATTTCATAGAGGAGTCCGGTGTTAGCCTGATATGATAGGAATTTCACCGGGTCATAGGGAGATGTACTTCGGGGTTACTCCACCCGGACTGCACTCCGTAAAATGAACTCAGATAATAATGTTTGTTCAACGCTAACAGCTAACATAAAACTGTTTATATGTAATATGTTTCATAGTTATAGTCAAAGTTATAGTTACAGGTAGATTTACAGTTACAGGTAGATTACAGTTATAGTTATAGGCAGATTTGTATCCTTGTGGATAAAGATAAGACTTGGCGATCATAGGAAATCCCCAAGATTGCCAAGGTAGGCATGGCGACCCTAGGTTCCCTGAGGTTGCCAACAGTAGGTTGGGTAGAGCTCACTGAGACATTATGTCTCATCCCACTCCTGGTGCAGGTTTACAGGTAAGTCAGAGGTTCGTGATGGAGTACAGTTGCTCGTCGTGTACCAGCTCAGGAGCTTAGTGGACTTTTGTAAAAGTATTGTAATGGTATTGGATTATTTGTACAAACGAGTAAACTTGTATTCATTCAGATATGATGTAATATTATTATTGAAAATTTTAAATGTATCCAGTATCAGTTTAACGCACATGCTAATATTCTAGATTAAATTAGTATGGGTGTTACAATTGGTATCAGAGCAGGTCGATTCAGACCGTGCCATGGGTCATTAAAAATTCAATAAAAGCAGTGGAATCATTGGGTTCCGGATATTGTTCTAAAGGTCACATCTAGTTGAGCCTGATCAACTCAGTCTAGTATATGACAGTTAGCACAAATATCCGAGAGCTGAATGTGACCAAGGAGGAAAGAAGTGTACGAAGGGTGAAGGCTAAGGCGTCAGATTTTAAGACGGAAATTGGCAAGGTAATTAATGCCAAAGGATGGTTCTCTAACAGTGAAGTAACTGAGCCTGTTAATCGCAAAGTCTCAGGAATATAAGAGGTATTTAAGAGTATCTAAGAGTAAGGTCAAGTACCTTAACTAGTTGGACGCATCATTGAGCGATGCCTTCTCCGAGGAGATGTGTAGAGTAAAGAATTATGGAATACTCTAAGGAATGATTTTGAATCTTAACGGGAACCGTAATTTGAGAAGTTAAAGTGAATTGTAGAATAGAGTTTTAATTTTGGGAGCAGAGATAAGGAATTACGGTACCAAATCCAGCGACTTGGAATAAGGAATGATCAGTTAATTATTGGAAGCTCTGGACTTCCAGTGAGGATATAGTGTGTAAGGATGGAAGGACTTGCGCACTTGGACCGGATGAGATTTTAATATCCGACAGGTAAGAGACTTATTATGGATTAAGCGAAATATTGGACAGATGAAACAGATTACCTTCCTTTATTATGGGTCATCAAGATGCTTTGTATGAGGAACACAAGCTTAGCGATAAGTGAAGGAAACCCCTGGTAAGGGTATGAAGTAAAGATTGAACCGTATGTTGTCGGATTATAGCAGACCGGTTTCGAGGATTAAACAGGAATTAGCCAAGAACTATTGTGAGGCTCTAGCAGCAGGAAGATCGTCACTAACGTACAAGTTACAGTTAAAGTTATGGTTAATGTTAAGGAGTTCTATGTTTTCTTTTGATGGGTTCCTTACACAAGTATTCGGAAGCCGACAAAGATCACTTTATGTTGGTATGTGTTAAAGATGGTGGAAATACAGACCTTGGATTGCTCGAAACCATGTGAAGAGGGCCATGGATGAAAAGACCTATGGAGAATTACTCAGATAATAAGATTAGATATGAATGGTCGGTACCGTAATAAGTTACTAGAAGGATCCAAATGGGAAATGATAAGCGTTGAAGTTTAAGATTAATCAATCGGGTACTCGAAGAGGCGTAACATGTGTTTGGGCTTACATGAGAGCCAGTAAAAGTTGAGTCTTATCCAGACGGATTATTTCTGGAGAAACCGAGGAATAACCAAGAGATATGTTGTATTGGAAAAAGGTCGTGGATGTGAAATCCTTACGGATAATTATAGAACGGAACTCGATTCATTAATGGATTCAGAATATGAAGAGTAAAACTAGAACTAGTGTATAAGTTGTTTTGACAGGAGCATAGTTGGGCTCGTAATTATTGCTAAAGACTGTTTACAGGTTTCGGCGTATTTTCGTGAAAGTAAATATATTGTTTATGTCCGAAAGGAAATACAAAGTCAGATGACGATCAATCAATAAGTTAAGCAGGTGGTTTAAGCCATTAAGAAATGAGTTTAACGAGGAGATCTAATTTGGTAATAGTGGTGTATTACTTCTATCCCAAGGTGAATTGTTTAAATCAGAGTTGCGCAGCGGAGAAGTAATCCGAGAATGAGTTAACAGACAATTCAAAGCTGAAGTTTAGAGAAAAAGGATGTTTGTGAAGTCCTTGCCAGATGAATTACAGGAAAGGTATTCAGTGATTAATTCTGAAGCTACAGAATATTAGTAAGTAGTGATGACTTGAACTTATCATCAGTTCTAACAGGAAATTTTAAGAGATAAGTCGAGGAATGCTTCAGACCTTGAAACTCATGAGAAAAGAGAATCGAAGCAGTTTGAGAAATTTAAAGGATGTGTTTCTAGCACAATAAGTACATAGCGAAGAAAGCCACATCTAATACGGTAATCTAGCTGTTTTAGCTCAGTACCTTCAAGTTGACTTGAATAGTAAGTTTAACCAAAGGGAATTAGTTATGAGGTTATTCCACATCGTACCCACGTTATGCTAGCATGTCGCTTGTAACAGGTTATGATTAGTATTGTGTATACTGATCAGGCAGAGTTTATGCTACTTAGATAGTAGTGTAACATATTTTTACAGTCATATGACATGTATCGGTAACCGTGGTACGCAGTCAGTAATGTTTAACAGGAAAGTCTTAAACAGAACAGGTTTGTGGTTACCGAACAAATCTTAGTTGAAGAATTCAGAAATTCTTGAACTTAATGTTCACAGTTAGAGGAAGGAAATGTTTTACATAGGTCAGAAAATTACTCATAGTTTACAGTAAAGGGCTACGTGAATTCAAGTTATGAAATAAAGGATTAAGAGTTTAAGAGTGCTATTTTGATAGCGATCAGAATAGAGTTTTCTTTTCGAAAACAGAGAATGTCCTTGGACAAAATAAGTTTATAACGCCAATGGAACGTAACCATAATTTACGTTACAGAATTGTGGATACTCAAAGAATACAAGCATGAGCTAAGAGCAAGAAGAGTGACCTTAGTTGGAGTGGCATTGTCTCAAGTATATTTTGACTAAGTATGATGTCCCATTGGTTGGACAATGATGATACGGCGTAATGTGTACCCGATAGTAGTGTACACGTACTCGATCATGTATGGAAGCTATGTGCTATGGACTGTATTATATGATGATAGGTGAGACGGCTTATGTCACACGTCACTTGTACTAAACTTTCATAAGTTTGAAATTGTTGGTAAAGAAAGTATTAATCCCATGAGTAAGAAATATCTTGAATGATGCAAGATTGTCAGAGTCTTAGAAGGAATAAAGCTCCTAAGACCTTTAGCTACGCGTTATCGTTGATTAATTAAATCGGAGCACGAGTGGCTCATATGATTTCTCGAGCCTTTAAGGATTCCCGCAGTGGGGATGTGAGCAATGCTCATGATTGTGATAATAGTTACACCAGGATGTCAGTAAGAAAGGAACTTGTACCATAAGTACAGCCACCTCCTTGCTTTTGAATCGTGGAGGTAGTTGTATTAGACTTCACTTCCGTTTGAGAATACTCAATATCAGACGCTTTTCAGTGCAAGACTAATCTATATAAGGAATGTTACGAATGTAACGGTAAAATGACGTCTCACGAGGCGAAAGTCAAAGACAAGAATTCTTTCGAATTAATAGTAATGTAATAGATTCCTCGTAAAGTTGGAATAATTGAGGAAAATCAGATCGACCTGACGTCTTCAGGATAAGATTGAACGGTCAATGAACGAAGAACTGATAGAATTCAGTAAGGGAAATCGAAGACTTAATAATTTTAAATTGGATTTGCAAGAAATATGTCGAACAGAGAACATAGTCAGATAAGATGGATATGTTGGTTCAGATAACCATACGTCCTAACAGGTGAGAGTTATGTAACATGCATCAGACCTTTCGGCTGGAAAGAGATTGTCATATGTTTTGACTTACAGAGATGAAAATCATGGCTAAAGAACAAGTTTTAACCAGTATGGTTTAATCGAGGTGCGTGATTAATCTACACGTCAGACCCTAGAGTTGCCATGGAATCCCAATAAACAAAAAAGAATAGGAGTTTTGCATAGTAGAGAAAGAGGTAGAAAGGATTTACCTTTTCAGGATCTCAGAAGGATTTTCTAAATTTCGAGGACGAAATTTCTTTTAAGGGGGGTAGAGTGTAATATCCCGCTCAAGCATGACTTTTAACAGTGTTACAGGAAATAAACGAATGGAATGGCATTATAGTAATTATGAGAGGAAAGAGTTTATAAAGGGATAAACATGAAATTTTCTTCATATCTATCATTTCTCTCTCTCTCTCTCTCTCTCTCTAGAAACTCGGCCTCCATCAATCCTCACCACCATCCAGCAAATTGCATCAAATCTTGTGGGAACCTTGGTTAGCAAGTTAAAGTTGGAAGAGTAGAACAAGAGGAAGTTAAGAAGAAAGGAAAGGATATTGAACTAAGGTTTTGGTGAAGAAAAATTAGCAAAGAAGAAGCAATCAAGCTAAGGTTTTGGAATGAAAGTTTAACAAGCTTTGACCAAGCACGAATTGAGGTGAGCTCCTTTAGTTTTAAACCCATTTTAGGTAAGATTGGGAGAAATCCCTCATTTTAGAAAGTTTAGAGATTATGTGCCCTAATCCTTTTGCTTGCCAATTCCTTGTGAATTCATGTTTTAATCAGTCAATTTTACATTAGAAATTACTCCTCATGCTGTTGGGAAGCTTGGGTAAGCTTGGATAAGTTAAAATGGTTGAAAATCACGTTTTTTGACCCTTTTCTGTCCTGTCATGGTGGCTCTGCGAAGTTGGACTTTGCTCTGCAAAGTTGAGTCTGAACCACTTCGCCTAGACTTTGCTCTGCGAAGTTTTGCTCTGCGAAGTAGACTTTGCTTTGCTAAGTTGACAACATTTGTTTTTTTTTACTCTTTTATAAAGGTACCAACTGTCCGAGTGCCATGTTCAGCTTTGAAAACCCTATTTTTCTCAAGGAACACTATTTTAACATATCCAAAAGGCTTCCAATGGTTGAGACATTATATGAGCAAGGAATACGCAATGTATGGGAAAATGCAAGAACAAGGGTTAAATGAACATGAACTTCATTACAATGAATGGGTAAGCCCTAAGAACGGCATATGATAACTAAATGTCGAATCCTTTGATAGGAAAACAAGATTTAAGAGTATAAGTGTAAGAATTAGATGGATAAATCCATTACTTGTGAGTTGATAACTCTTAAGGAAGGCATACGACTTTGATAAGTCAAGAACCTACTTTAGGTAAGCAAGATTATAGATGTATTCAGTTTAGAATACAAGGGTAATAGGAATGCTTCGGCAATCATAGTTTCAGAGAAGCTTATAGTGTTGGTTCTCCAACAATTAATAGGTGGCTTATGAGAACGATAAGCCAAGAACCTTGTGTTATAGGTTAAGTGTTACAGGATAGTTATTATATGATTAAAGTAATAGATATGCATGTTTATATGTAAAAGTTAAAGAATAATATATCACAGTCATATGCATGTTCAGCAGACTCCGGGATACGCCGGATGGGACTTCACCGAGAGGGTTGTCCACATGCAATTTCATAGAGGAGTCTGGTGTTAGCCTGATATGATAGGAATTTCACCGGGTCATAGGGAGATGTACTTCGGGGTTACTCCACCCGGACTGCACTCCGTAAAATGAACTCAGATAATAATGTTTGTTCAACGCTAACAGCTAACATAAAACTGTTTATATGTAATATGTTTCATAGTTATAGTCAAAGTTATAGTTACAGGTAGATTTACAGTTACAGGTAGATTACAGTTATAGTTATAGGCAGATTTGTATCCTTGTGGATAAAGATAAGACTTGGCGATCATAGGAAATCCCCAAGATTGCCAAGGTAGGCATGGCGACCCTAGGTTCCCTGAGGTTGCCAACAGTAGGTTGGGTAGAGCTCACTGAGACATTATGTCTCATCCCACTCCTTCTGGTGCAGGTTTACAGGTAAGTCAGAGGTTCGTGATGGAGTTCTTCAGAGAGATACTGGATGGAGTACAGTTGCTCGTCGTGTACCAGCTCAGGAGCTTAGTGGACTTTTGTAAAAGTATTGTAATGGTATTGGATTATTTGTACAAACGAGTAAACTTGTATTCATTCAGATATGATGTAATATTATTATTGAAAATTTTAAATGTATCCAGTATCAGTTTAACGCACATGCTAATATTCTAGATTAAATTAGTATGGGTGTTACAATTGGTATCAGAGCAGGTCGATTCAGACCGTGCCATGGGTCATTAAAAATTCAATAAAAGCAGTGGAATCATTGGGTTCCGGATATTGTTCTAAAGGTCACATCTAGTTGAGCCTGATCAACTCAGTCTAGTATATGACAGTTAGGACAAATATCCGAGAGCTGAATGTGACCAAGGAGGAAAGAAGTGTACGAAGGGTGAAGGCTAAGGCGTCAGATTTTAAGACGGAAATTGGCAAGGTAATTAATGCCAAAGGATGGTTCTCTAACAGTGAAGTAACTGAGCCTGTTAATCGCAAAGTCTCAGGAATATAAGAGGTATTTAAGAGTATCTAAGAGTAAGGTCAAGTACCTTAACTAGTTGGACGCATCATTGAGCGATGCCTTCTCCGAGGAGATGTGTAGAGTAAAGAATTATGGAATACTCTAAGGAATGATTTTGAATCTTAACGGGAACCGTAATTTGAGAAGTTAAAGTGAATTGTAGAATAGAGTTTTAATTTTGGGAGCAGAGATAAGGAATTACGGTACCAAATCCAGCGACTTGGAATAAGGAATGATCAGTTAATTATTGGAAGCTCTGGACTTCCAGTGAGGATATAGTGTGTAAGGATGGAAGGACTTGCGCACTTGGACCGGATGAGATTTTAATATCCGACAGGTAAGAGACTTATTATGGATTAAGCGAAATATTGGACAGATGAAACAGATTACCTTCCTTTATTATGGGTCATCAAGATGCTTTGTATGAGGAACACAAGCTTAGCGATAAGTGAAGGAAACCCCTGGTAAGGGTATGAAGTAAAGATTGAACCGTATGTTGTCGGATTATAGCAGACCGGTTTCGAGGATTAAACAGGAATTAGCCAAGAACTATTGTGAGGCTCTAGCAGCAGGAAGATCGTCACTAACGTACAAGTTACAGTTAAAGTTATGGTTAATGTTAAGGAGTTCTATGTTTTCTTTTGATGGGTTCCTTACACAAGTATTCGGAAGCCGACAAAGATCACTTTATGTTGGTATGTGTTAAAGATGGTGGAAATACAGACCTTGGATTGCTCGAAACCATGTGAAGAGGGCCATGGATGAAAAGACCTATGGAGAATTACTCAGATAATAAGATTAGATATGAATGGTCGGTACCGTAATAAGTTACTAGAAGGATCCAAATGGGAAATGATAAGCGTTGAAGTTTAAGATTAATCAATCGGGTACTCGAAGAGGCGTAACATGTGTTTGGGCTTACATGAGAGCCAGTAAAAGTTGAGTCTTATCCAGACGGATTATTTCTGGAGAAACCAAGGAATAACCAAGAGATATGTTGTATTGGAAAAAGGTCGTGGATGTGAAATCCTTATGGATAATTATAGAACGGAACTCGATTCATTAATGGATTCAGAATATGAAGAGTAAAACTAGAACTAGTGTATAAGTTGTTTTGACAGGAGCATAGTTGGGCTCGTAATTATTGCTAAAGACTGTTTACAGGTTTCGGCGTATTTTCGTGAAAGTAAATATATTGTTTATGTCCGAAAGGAAATACAAAGTCAGATGACGATCAATCAATAAGTTAAGCAGGTGGTTTAAGCCATTAAGAAATGAGTTTAACGAGGAGATCTAATTTGGTAATAGTGGTGTATTACTTCTATCCCAAGGTGAATTGTTTAAATCAGAGTTGCGCAGCGGAGAAGTAATCCGAGAATGAGTTAACAGACAATTCAAAGCTGAAGTTTAGAGAAAAAGGATGTTTGTGAAGTCCTTGCCAGATGAATTACAGGAAAGGTATTCAGTGATTAATTCTGAAGCTACAGAATATTAGTAAGTAGTGATGACTTGAACTTATCATCAGTTCTAACAGGAAATTTTAAGAGATAAGTCGAGGAATGCTTCAGACCTTGAAACTCATGAGAAAAGAGAATCGAAGCAGTTTGAGAAATTTAAAGGATGTGTTTCTAGCACAATAAGTACATAGCGAAGAAAGCCACATCTAATACGGTAATCTAGCTGTTTTAGCTCAGTACCTTCAAGTTGACTTGAATAGTAAGTTTAACCAAAGGGAATTAGTTATGAGGTTATTCCACATCGTACCCACGTTATGCTAGCATGTCGCTTGTAACAGGTTATGATTAGTATTGTGTATACTGATCAGGCAGAGTTTATGCTACTTAGATAGTAGTGTAACATATTTTTACAGTCATATGACATGTATCGGTAACCGTGGTACGCAGTCAGTAATGTTTAACAGGAAAGTCTTAAACAGAACAGGTTTGTGGTTACCGAACAAATCTTAGTTGAAGAATTCAGAAATTCTTGAACTTAATGTTCACAGTTAGAGGAAGGAAATGTTTTACATAGGTCAGAAAATTACTCATAGTTTACAGTAAAGGGCTACGTGAATTCAAGTTATGAAATAAAGGATTAAGAGTTTAAGAGTGCTATTTTGATAGCGATCAGAATAGAGTTTTCTTTTCGAAAACAGAGAATGTCCTTGGACAAAATAAGTTTATAACGCCAATGGAACGTAACCATAATTTACGTTACAGAATTGTGGATACTCAAAGAATACAAGCATGAGCTAAGAGCAAGAAGAGTGACCTTAGTTGGAGTGGCATTGTCTCAAGTATATTTTGACTAAGTATGATGTCCCATTGGTTGGACAATGATGATACGGCGTAATGTGTACCCGATAGTAGTGTACACGTACTCGATCATGTATGGAAGCTATGTGCTATGGACTGTATTATATGATGATAGGTGAGACGGCTTATGTCACACGTCACTTGTACTAAACTTTCATAAGTTTGAAATTGTTGGTAAAGAAAGTATTAATCCCATGAGTAAGAAATATCTTGAATGATGCAAGATTGTCAGAGTCTTAGAAGGAATAAAGCTCCTAAGACCTTTAGCTACGCGTTATCGTTGATTAATTAAATCGGAGCACGAGTGGCTCATATGATTTCTCGAGCCTTTAAGGATTCCCGCAGTGGGGATGTGAGCAATGCTCATGATTGTGATAATAGTTACACCAGGATGTCAGTAAGAAAGGAACTTGTACCATAAGTACAGCCACCTCCTTGCTTTTGAATCGTGGAGGTAGTTGTATTAGACTTCACTTCCGTTTGAGAATACTCAATATCAGACGCTTTTCAGTGCAAGACTAATCTATATAAGGAATGTTACGAATGTAACGGTAAAATGACGTCTCACGAGGCGAAAGTCAAAGACAAGAATTCTTTCGAATTAATAGTAATGTAATAGATTCCTCGTAAAGTTGGAATAATTGAGGAAAATCAGATCGACCTGACGTCTTCAGGATAAGATTGAACGGTCAATGAACGAAGAACTGATAGAATTCAGTAAGGGAAATCGAAGACTTAATAATTTTAAATTGGATTTGCAAGAAATATGTCGAACAGAGAACATAGTCAGATAAGATGGATATGTTGGTTCAGATAACCATACGTCCTAACAGGTGAGAGTTATGTAACATGCATCAGACCTTTCGGCTGGAAAGAGATTGTCATATGTTTTGACTTACAGAGATGAAAATCATGGCTAAAGAACAAGTTTTAACCAGTATGGTTTAATCGAGGTGCGTGATTAATCTACACGTCAGACCCTAGAGTTGCCATGGAATCCCAATAAACAAAAAAGAATAGGAGTTTTGCATAGTAGAGAAAGAGGTAGAAAGGATTTACCTTTTCAGGATCTCAGAAGGATTTTCTAAATTTCGAGGACGAAATTTCTTTTAAGGGGGGTAGAGTGTAATATCCCGCTCAAGCATGACTTTTAACAGTGTTACAGGAAATAAACGAATGGAATGGCATTATAGTAATTATGAGAGGAAAGAGTTTATAAAGGGATAAACATGAAATTTTCTTCATATCTATCATTTCTCTCTCTCTCTCTCTCTCTCTAGAAACTCGGCCTCCATCAATCCTCACCACCATCCAGCAAATTGCATCAAATCTTGTGGGAACCTTGGTTAGCAAGTTAAAGTTGGAAGAGTAGAACAAGAGGAAGTTAAGAAGAAAGGAAAGGATATTGAACTAAGGTTTTGGTGAAGAAAAATTAGCAAAGAAGAAGCAATCAAGCTAAGGTTTTGGAATGAAAGTTTAACAAGCTTTGACCAAGCACGAATTGAGGTGAGCTCCTTTAGTTTTAAACCCATTTTAGGTAAGATTGGGAGAAATCCCTCATTTTAGAAAGTTTAGAGATTATGTGCCCTAATCCTTTTGCTTGCCAATTCCTTGTGAATTCATGTTTTAATCAGTCAATTTTAGATTAGAAATTACTCCTCATGCTGTTGGGAAGCTTGGGTAAGCTTGGATAAGTTAAAATGGTTGAAAATCACGTTTTTTGACCCTTTTCTGTCCTGTCATGGTGGCTCTGCGAAGTTGGACTTTGCTCTGCGAAGTTGAGTCTGAACCACTTCGCCTAGACTTTGCTCTGCGAAGTTTTGCTCTGCGAAGTAGACTTTGCTTTGCTAAGTTGACAACATTTGTTTTTTTTTACTCTTTTATAAAGGTACCAACTGTCCGAGTGCCATGTTCAGCTTTGAAAACCCTATTTTTCTCAAGGAACACTATTTTAACATATCCAAAAGGCTTCCAATGGTTGAGACATTATATGAGCAAGGAATACGCAATGTATGGGAAAATGCAAGAACAAGGGTTAAATGAACATGAACTTCATTACAATGAATGGGTAAGCCCTAAGAACGGCATATGATAACTAAATGTCGAATCCTTTGATAGGAAAACAAGATTTAAGAGTATAAGTGTAAGAATTAGATGGATAAATCCATTACTTGTGAGTTGATAACTCTTAAGGAAGGCATACGACTTTGATAAGTCAAGAACCTACTTTAGGTAAGCAAGATTATAGATGTATTCAGTTTAGAATACAAGGGTAATAGGAATGCTTCGGCAATCATAGTTTCAGAGAAGCTTATAGTGTTGGTTCTCCAACAATTAATAGGTGGCTTATGAGAACGATAAGCCAAGAACCTTGTGTTATAGGTTAAGTGTTACAGGATAGTTATTATATGATTAAAGTAATAGATATGCA
This sequence comes from Medicago ruthenica, assembly GCA_018208015.1. Taxonomy (NCBI): domain Eukaryota; kingdom Viridiplantae; phylum Streptophyta; class Magnoliopsida; order Fabales; family Fabaceae; genus Medicago; species Medicago ruthenica. The sequence continues at coordinate 38,554,244 of CM031378.1, forward strand.
TGTTTATATGTAAAAGTTAAAGAATAATATATCACAGTCATAGGCATGTTCAGCAGACTCCGGGATACGCCGGATGGGACTTCACCGAGAGGGTTGTCCACATGCAATTTCATAGAGGAGTCTGGTGTTAGCCTGATATGATAGGAATTTCACCGGGTCATAGGGAGATGTACTTCGGGGTTACTCCACCCGGACTGCACTCCGTAAAATGAACTCAGATAATAATGTTTGTTCAACGCTAACAGCTAACATAAAACTGTTTATATGTAATATGTTTCATAGTTATAGTCAAAGTTATAGTTACAGGTAGATTTACAGTTACAGGTAGATTACAGTTATAGTTATAGGCAGATTTGTATCCTTGTGGATAAAGATAAGACTTGGCGATCATAGGAAATCCCCAAGATTGCCAAGGTAGGCATGGCGACCCTAGGTTCCCTGAGGTTGCCAACAGTAGGTTGGGTAGAGCTCACTGAGACATTATGTCTCATCCCACTCCTTCTGGTGCAGGTTTACAGGTAAGTCAGAGGTTCGTGATGGAGTTCTTCAGAGAGATACTGGATGGAGTACAGTTGCTCGTCGTGTACCAGCTCAGGAGCTTAGTGGACTTTTGTAAAAGTATTGTAATGGTATTGGATTATTTGTACAAACGAGTAAACTTGTATTCATTCAGATATGATGTAATATTATTATTGAAAATTTTAAATGTATCCAGTATCAGTTTAACGCACATGCTAATATTCTAGATTAAATTAGTATGGGTGTTACAGATTACAACTCAATAAAACAAACCAACTCTAAACAATTGAGTGGTATACAAAAACAGAGCACACAGCTCACAGACTCAACACCTAAGAACACTCTATCAAAACTGGCTTCAGTTGTTACTTTTCTTCAATGACAGCGTCCTCTATTTATAGCTTCAGCATCAACGTAATTCTTGAACCAAATCCTTCAAAGATATATTTCCAGAATTCTTTTAGAAGCAAATAGAAGCAATTATATCTCAGAAATATATTTTCCAAAGATTACTTTGAAAATATATTCATAAATAAAAGAATTCAATCTTCAATAAAAATCTTCACGCAAAAATAATCTTCCTTCTAGAAACAAATCCAACAAGGAGAATTCTTAAGACAAATCTTCAACAGATCACACGAGAAAATAAACACTCCAAGGCGCAAACACAGGAACACAGAAAACCAGCTTCTGAAAATACTTCTGAAGTCTGCGTCTGAAGTTCTACGTCTGAATATTTCAGCTTCTGAAGGTTGCTTCTGAAGGTCAGCGTCTGAAGAACTGTTCAGCGTCTGAACATCAGCTTCTGAAGGTTCAGCGTCTGAAGTACTGTTCAGCTTCTGAAGTACTGTTCAGCTTCTGAAGTACTGTTCAGCTTCTGAAGCCCAGCTTCTGAAGTACTGTTCAGCTTCTAAAGCCCAGCTTTTGAGGAACAACTTCTGAAGTTCTGCTTCCAGCTTCTGAAGACGCACAGCTGCTTGTATATTTGATTTTAGCAAACATGAAGCCAACAACCAAATATCCAACAATGTGTCCGTCTTAAAACAATAGTTTCAATAGTGTATAATGTATACATCAAGATCATGCAGAACTTGCACACTTATGGCGGAAGGAAGAAGAAAATGATTAGAGTAAAGAATTACTTGTTAGAATATGTCTTGAAATCTAGTGCCTTAAAACAATGCTTATGATAACTACTCTCTTTAAATAAATGGTTCAAACTCTAAAACCTTTACTGAATTTAATTAGAGTCATGAACAATTAAGATTGCATCCAATAATAGCTACATGTGGTTACCATTCTATAATTACGTGAATTTGCCTTGCTAATTTAAGGTTCAAATGAATGACATAATTCTCACTTAAAATTTTTCTCATAAGACTTAAAAATTTCATAAGACTTGAAAAAGGAGAATTTTCTAAAAATAGTTTTAACCCAAAATATCAACTAAAATAGGTTTTAGAAAAACTTGGTTCTATGGAATAATATCGTTCCCCTTCCCCTTTACGACTCCATGAGATGGCCTTTCCCACTAAGTCGTACTAAGGATTTGAAAAAGATATTAAACTATAGAACACTACTGACTGACATCCTAAACCAGATCACTTCTAGACTCAAGACTCACAATCCAATTTGGACCGAACTGCTCTGATACCATTTGTAACATCTAGGAAGACGTCTGGTACTAGAGACCAAAATAAATTTGAGGAAAAAAAAATTCTGATAAATTACTGAAAATTTACATGTTTTTCATAAAATAATTACATAATTGCAATCAAGCCATACAACACAAAACAACTTCTAATCTATGACACTGATTGTGATACGGTAACGGATAAGCTCTACATTGAACTGTTGACGAGTAGTCCGGACATACTTTTCAACTTTCCAATGTCAAGCTAAACCTGAAAACACCACCCAAACATAGTGAGCGCAAAGACTCAGTAACATAGAATATAAAATGTACTTTGATGTCCCCAGCCATGCCTGGTGTACTAGGCATGGAGAAAATCCTCTCATTAATATTACTAAATAATAAATTCTTATACCTATTAACCACATTACAAAATAACAATGATTTCTATACATAGGTTTCTTTATTCTTAAATTAAATGCAGTTGTTAATCACTTTAGCTGGACACTCAGGATTTGCCTTTCTACTGGAATTCCATCGTTTCTCAGGTTTGCCCTGCAGTGTCATTCATTTTAACTGAATACTCAGGATTTGCCTTTCCACTGGATTTCCATCGTTTCCCAGGTTTGCCCTGCAGTATTATTTTATAATCTTATTCTTTTTAATGTTTAAGTAGTCACTACAAGAAATTTGTCATTTCGCGACACTTACTTTGCGACCCTTGGTTTAGAACTGTCGCAAATTACACTTTTGCGACTGTTATTGCGACTGTTAGGCTTAAGGGTCGCAGGTTTTATACCTTTTTTTTTCTTACGCGCTTCACACTAAACCTTTTGGCCAAAAGAAAGTCTGTTTTTTCACTTTCTCTCTCCTTTCTCTCCAGAAACTCTCCTCGCCGCTCTCACTTTCTTTCTTTGCCTCCATCGCCGCACTCCATCCAGGTGTTTTTATTCTTTTTCCCTCCCATCAATTTGCTCTATTATTTGGGAATTAGGGTTTAATTAAATTCTCCTACCTTTTGATTTGTTCTAATGAAATTGATAATTTTAGGTGTGAAGCTTTTGATTTCAATGAAAAATTGGGATTAAGAATAGTGAAAACAATTTTCTGTACAACTTAGTGATGATTCTAGTGTTAGATCTCAATCTTCTACTTCTCTTCCTCCTTTATGGTCTTTTTTTCCTCTCTCGCCTCTTTTGAAGGTCACGACCTCGATGGTGATGGAGCACCATTACCAACACTAAAATCTCCATTAAAAGAGTCATTCTTTGTGAGTTTATCTGAGCTCGTTTCCTTTTCAATTTTTTTTTCTTATGAAGTTTTTTTTGTCAAATCCCTAACTTTGTGATGGTTTATTTCAGTGCTTTTTCAACTCTCAACAGGTGAAGATGTTTTTGATTTTTGAAAAGAAGAAATGGTTGCTCCAAGCAGCTAATGCTGATTTGAAATGGATTTTTGGGTCAGTTCCTTTTCATTCATTCTTGATTTTCATTGACTGTGTAACTGACTAGTAAGGTGAGGGATGCCTTGAGCCACTATGATGTCTTTGAGCTGTGGCTCAAGGCTGTGAATTGGCCATGATTTGTAGAACAAAGTCCAGTGTTAATAATTGGGATCGGTTGTAATTACAACTGAATTGAAATTCCGCTTCCAAAGTCGGCAATAAATTACTCAACAATTCATACATGAAAATTGTAATTGTTTTTTTCTCGATGAATATTTCGTACAGAGTAGTAACACTGTAATTAGATGAACAGGTAGAGCTTCAATTCCTTGGAGAAAATGACCTGAAAGAGAATGATGCAATATTTAATTATCGCAGGAAATACCTTCCAACCCAACAGGTCAGTACTAGTATAAATGTATTATATATTCACACAAGATGTAGTGCACATGTTTTCCAGCAAATTACTTTGTTTTTTTTCAATCTCACTGTAATTTGTATTTGGTTTCATATAATACTGTCAAGTTTCTTTCTAATCTGGTGAAGCATTTATTCTCCACAGGTTGCTTATCACACTCCACCTCGATTTCCTTTGGATGTAATTGAGAATATTCGCAAAGGAGCATCTATATTTTTTCAACAGCTTCGCCTGCAAGATTTTGCACGACTTGATGGATGGTTTTTGCCTGATTCAGGTTGTAAGCTATCATCTTCAGAAAGTGAGTTTGGAAGGTCTGAATCTGGTACCATAATATTCACTGACATTAACATGGTGAGATGATTTTCACTCTTGGGAGGAATACAGATAGCGGTTTTGCAACTAATGGTGGTTGTTGACTATTGCTGAATATATTCATTACATATTTCAGATCAGTGGTATGGAACAAACAAGTTTTCTGTTTCAGCAAGCTTCTAAGGTATTTCTGGATGTGTCTACCTCACATTACTTGTAATTGACAACATATATGTTTTGCGTATTGATGTATGGATAGCTCATGTTTTTCACTGTCTGAAAATGCTCCCTATGCTATTCAGGTTGGTTTTTCTCATACGAACATCCTTAGGAGCATTGTTCAGCTTGCTTGCGGTTTCCAAATCTTGCTTCAGTCAGTGGCATATCAAGTCAGATTCCAAGCAGATCAAAATCTTCAGAGCCTCATAAGTCATTTCCCCGTCATGAAGGAGCTCAAAAAGTTTTTGTCATTTTTGGAGGTGACACATCAGAACGGCAAGTATCTCTCATGAGTGGTACAAATGTCTGGCTCAATTTGCTAGGCTTCAATGATGTAAGTATCCACAATGAAGAAAACCTTCAAATTTTTAAAACTTTAGTTATGTCCATCCAATGAAGTGTAATTATGTTCTCCAACTTCAATTCTCTTATTTTTACAGAGTTTTAAGGAAATAGATGTGTAAGTATAAATCTGACGATTTTTAAACTCATTTGTTTTAGATGTTTCATGTTTTCTTGCCGTTAGAATGATCATATGATGTGTTGTTACCAAATACCAAATATCAGAAACTTACCTATTATCTCTTACTTTTGTAGTGTAAGTGGAGCATGGTTATTTTAGACTAAAAATGTTTTCATAAATATGATATTTGGTTAATATTTTAGCTGTTAATAAAAAAAATTCTCAAGATAATTTGCATGTCTTTGCCAATGACTAAAACGTAAGTACTGTTTTATTCTGTCAACTTATGGCATTTTCTACTTGAAAATATTAATTTCTAATTAAACTACAATAAGTATAATGCATTAGAGTCTAAAATCATGTGTTCTTATAGCTTGAGGTAACTCCATGTTTGCTTTCCTCAACAACTGATTATGGATCTAGTGACGATGTGGGAATAAAGGCTGATGATGTCTGGAATAGAACTGTTTGGTCATTACCGTAAGTATTGATCCTTTTATCTACATCAGGATTTGTCCTTGATCTCTTAATATACCTACCAGAATAACTTGTCTATTCTGTAGTTGTTTAGGAGATATAAAACCATTCTACCTGATAGCTTAAGCTTTTAAGAAGTTTGTCATTGGCATTTTTCACCCCATTTTTCATAATTAGATTAAATTAAATTTCAACATGGGGAAAATGGGTTTGTAAACTTCAAATCAAAAGATTTTTTTGAGTGTTGGTCCTTGAACAGAATGCTGTACTCTGCTTGCCATTTTCTACCCGGAATTAGTGAGATGTGTCAGGTTTTCCCTTTGAATTTTTATTTCAATGCATTGGTTCTCTTAAACCTTTATTTTATTTTTTTTGAAAACTTGGTAACCGGCCAAAGGACCAGCTAATCTGGGGACCAGTCCCACCCGTTCACAAGCTGTGTGTCCATTCAAAGCCAGAGCAAGCTTTGTATGGACTAGCCAGTTGAAATTGGCACCGGGAGGATTTGAACCTGAGACCTTGAGAGGAGCACACTCCATGGTCCCAAGCCTACACCATCAGGCCAACCCATGTGGGTTTTCTCTTGAACCTTTTTACACTCCATAAAGTAAAATTTTCATTTGGCTCAGTAGGATATATAATTAAGATTCACAATCTAGAAATGTATCCAATTATGTGTACATTCCGTATTAGAATAAAATATTATCTACTGTAGCTACCTGGCATAGGCTATGAATCCATGATCAGTAATAATAGTTGATTGAGATTCATTCATGCGATCTCATCATAATGTAGGTAAAGTGAGATAATTTAATATTCATTTTTATACAGATACTCTCTTGTGCTAAGACTTTTAAATGCTTGGATTGTCTTGTCTTGCTTCCAAATAAGCTTCTTTGAAATCCTTGGATTTGCAGGTTTTTTTTTTTTTTGCTTTTTCATAATATTTCATTTCTTTGCAATTTTTTTGTTATAAGGTAGTGTGTGGATAAATTGATTAATTAACTGCTTATTATATAATTGATTATGTATAAGCTGTCATATAAGTGTTTGTGTATAAATGATCTCTATAATAAGACTCTGTTTGGATAAACAACTCATTTTGCAGCTTATAGCATAAACACTTATCATATAAGCGCGTATGAGTAAGCTATTTCTATAACACAAGATAAAATAAAGTTAACCTTTTTGTGTGTAATTTATAAGCTTTTTTCATAAGTTATCTTAAAGAGCTTATGGAAATAAGTTGAAAACGGTTTTCGAAGATGTCCTAAGCTCTTTTTATAAGTTTTCTCAAATAGTGTTACAACTTGCAAGTGATTTATGATAACATGTTTTATTTTTTTTGATTAATTTTTGTCTTTGTTAGATACGAAGCAGTCAAATAAGTCCTTTGTTTGGTTCTGTGGTGGACTGCCCAGCGTTTAGAATATATTCCATTTGAGTTACAAATAATAGTAATAATATAAAGGTTTCAAATTGAATGTATTAATTACTTATTACTTATTACTTCTTGATTTCAATAGTTTGTAACTTCACTTCAATAGTTTGTTAATAGTTTGTCAATAGTTTGTTAATTTCTTGATTTTTTAAATTCTTTGTAATTTCTTATTTCAGCTTTGCCATCTCTGTTCTTTGCAATTGGGTTACGACGTCGTTTGCAGTTCTTCAGATCTCATACTTCCCTTTTGAAGGTAAAATTTATTCATTTGAACCTTTGTTATTGGTCTAGAAAGAATAAGGACATTACTTGAAATAGATAGGTGATTTTTTGTTGGACCTTTGTATATGCTTTACACTATGATGCCCTTGTAAACTTTGTCGTTTCAAAAAACCGCAAAAAAGAAGCGTAATATTCATCAACCCTTTATTAATATAAAGTTTGGTATAAGCTTCTCTGTGTAAGCTTGGTATAAGTTTCTTATATGCACTTTATTAATATAAAGTTTTTATTGTTATTTTTTCTAGTATTTTCTTATCCTACTATGTTAGCCATTTGCTTCGTTGTGACTTTGCTTATCGTCAATCTTGTAGTGTAATTGTATTGAAGGTCTCATTCTTGTCAAAACATGACACCATACGAGGATAAAAGGATGAAAAGAATGGAAGATAATCAAGAAAGGTTGAAGATAATGGAGCAACATCACTAAGGGATACTTAAGATATTTTTAGGGAATTTTAATTCTGCTATAGTTGCTTTGAATGTTTAGTCACTAGTGTTTTGGTTTGTGAATGTTTTAACTATGCATTTTATCCATTGTTTTAATTAAGTTGATGCATGGATCAATGTTGTTACTCTTTGATGAATTATATGAATGAGATTTAGTCATTTATAGTTATATATTTTTGCATTTTAAGTATTTGATAATATATTTAGTTAAATTGGTTTAAAAACAGACTATAATTAAAAAAAAATTAAAAACATTCATTTGCGACTGTTTGGAACCGTCGCAAGTCCCTTCCTTTGCGACTGTTGGGAACCGTCGCAAGTCCCTTCAAAACCATGTGAATGCTCTTCCTTTGCGACTGTTCCTAACAGTCGCAATAGCCTTTGCGACTGTTGGTGCGACTGTTGGTTTAACAGTCGCAAAATACCCTTTGCGACCCCAATTTCTGTGTCTGTTGGGGAACAGTCGCAAAGGGATATCTGCGACCCTTCTAACAGTCGCAATCCATGATTTCAGAAGTCGCAAAATGCCTTTTTTCTTGTAGTGAGTCTAGAGCGTGAGTGTATTCAAAGATTATTCAAGTCCAACCACAATTATGTCACAATAGCCTAGACCAATTTCAACATGATATCATCATCAATCAAACAAGAATCAAAGGGAATATTTACTTATACAAACAATGGTTTAATCATCCAACTCAGGCTATACCAAAGCAACAACATTCCCAATTAAGGAATTACATACATTGACAATCATTAGCAGAATTATTTTACTAGTTACAAGTCAACTTTGACAATTTTATTAGAATATCAAATGACATCGGATTTGAGTAAATAACCACTCTTTAGAAAGCTTAGTATGTCTAATTTACAAATATAATTTTTATTTTTCACAATTTGTAGCCAATTAGTACAGTTCTTGAATTGAAGACATAAAGGTACAAAAACAGGACAATGATTTTTGTCTAACTTGTAACGCATTTTAAAGTATCAATACTCACCCAAATCCAACGAAATTTGTGCTCAACCCGAAGGAAAAAGTGTGTAGTTTCTAACAAAACAATAATCATTTAAAAAGGAGTTCTAAGGAACACATTATGGGCAAAACACTACACATAGGTCATACGAATTTTAAGGGGACAACAACCACAATTCAACCAACTCACCTAGCAACAAGACAAAAACAATATCTAAAGCATATCAACATCGATTTCCTTCCAAATCAATTATCAAAAACAAAATCGACACATGCATTTTTTAATAACCAAAAGTCCTAAGTACACCCTAGAGAGGTTTAAAGTTTGGGTTAAGACTATGTTACCTCGAAAGATTTAAACCCAAAGCTTGATTTTTCCTCTTCTTTTCCCCAATTTGAAACCCTAGCTTCCATTCCCACAAAATCTCTTCTATTTAATATTTAATTCTTCTCATCAGTACCCATATGTTCTCATACCATGCATGCAATAGAAATGAAGATTTGGGTTATGCTAAGAGTGTTTAGTTAAACAAAAACTATGGGAAATTTAAAGTTTGCCTTACCTTCTTGTTTCTAGTTTCTTCTTGCCCTCCTCTCACATGTAGGCTATGGTTTCAAGCTTCTTTTCTCTCCTCCTTTCCATCTCTCACGCCCTTTTTACCTCTTTCTGCCTCTCCCTCTTCTTTATCTTTCCCTTGGTCACATTTCTCTGTCTTCTCCATTCTTTCCCCTTCTTTTTTTTTTCACGTTTCCCTCTTTCTCTTCCTATATGATTCTTTATTTATTATTTCACAAATTACTAAAATGTCCTTGTATAAATCTAACAATTCCATCTAAGTTTCTTTCTTGGTTTTTGGGCTACTTGAGAGTTGGGTTTGGGTCACTAACATTTTACTTGGTCTAATACTCAACCACTACTCATAATCAAAACTTATATGGTTTTTTGTCAACAGTTCAAATAGTCATACTTTGAAGGATAATAATAGCCTTGATAATATTAATAACTATAACAACCACAACACAAACAATATTTGGTTATGAGTTATAGGGATGTTACATTCGGAGCTTATGTTTTGCGGCTACTTCACCTCTTTTCTTCCTCATGGTGAGTTTTTCTCAATTTCTTCATTTTAGAATTCAATTTTCCTCAATTTGGTTGAAAACCCTAAATTCTAAAATTTGTTAATAGTAAATTTATTTTTGACTATATATGATTAGTGTTGTTAGTTTCAACTTTTCATGTCAATTTATCATTCCCTTATTCAAACATCATTGTCCCCATTTGAGTTTAAATCATAAAGTTAATTATTGAATTCCTTAAAAATGGATTCAGCCCATTGCAAACTACTTGTGTATTTTGATATCAAAGTAATTTATATTTTAGACTTGAAAGATTAATGATGTTCTAATTTTACATAATATGAAGTATGCTTTACTTATAGTCCTTTGAATGGTGATAGTTTTCTTTATAAAATAAAATCTCAGTTTTGGGTTAAAGTTCAGTTTGTGAATTTTGAAGTTAATTATTGTGTTGATTATTTTGTTTTGACTTATTTTGGAATTACTTCTTTGTTGTCGTGGTGCTGGTTGTTAGTTTCTCTATCAATGGGGCAACAACTTTCTTGTACAATAGGGCTTGGGACAACAATGATGCCATCTAGTTGTTGTTGGCGTATTCATTTTTTTTGTTCCACCTAGGTGACTTCATTTTCTATCTCTTGCTTTTTCTGTTCTGATGCATGATTTTGGGCCCTAGATGAATTTGTTTTGCACTCCTACAAAAACGTGAAGTGTGTTTTGTTCTTGGAACATTCTAATTGCTTTTTCTGTTCTTGCTCTTTCTTCTTTCGTAATTAGTTAGATCAGACTTCGAAGGGAAACTCCAATTCCATGGCCTCCAAGTGGATCCTCAAGGAACTCAAGGACCTTCAGAAAGATCCTCCAACCTCTTGCAGCGCGGGTAATTTTTCCCCCCTCAAACCCCATTTTCTGCTTCAAACACCCCTCATGCTTGGATCTATGAATTTTCCATCTGTTTCATGGGTTTATTATGTTTTTCTCGATTTCGTTTTCTGTTGCTAGTTTGCTTAGGATCTGTGATGCTTTATGAATGATAAGCAACGATTTATAAGTTTGTTGTTTTTTGTTAATATTGTTAATAAAGGTGTGATTTTTTTGTCTGAAATTTCAATTTGTTTTAGAAAAAGTTTAGTATGTTTGGTTGGATTCACTTTTCAGATCTATAGGTGAAGATCTATAGGTTTTACTCTTTCTTTATGCTTATTTTTACAAAATCACAGATCGACGAAGACTACTCGACGAAGACTACTCGGTAATGATTCAATTTTTCAGGTGTGTCATTCGTTGGGAAGAGGAACGGGATCTGGAATGGGAACCTTGTTGATTTTGAAGATTAGAGAGGAATATCCCGATGGGATGATGTTGACGTTTTCAGTGTTTCCTTCACCGATGGTTTCTGATAATGAGGCGCTTTATGATATTTGCTTCAGGACTCTTAAGTTGACTACCCCTAGCTGTGAGTATTCTTCTCTTTGGTCGCGATCTAGATCTCATTTTCGTTGTTAATCACTAGGGTAGATCAGTAATATGTTAATTGTTAGTTGATTTGTATGATTTGATGAGTAATTAGTTAGATCAGACTTCGTGGTTAGTTGTGGTAATTATTGAATAGTGGAATTGGTTTTATTTATGTATATTTTTTTCAGTCAAATTAGTCAAATGGTTTTCTTGATTTGACTGATTATAGATGTTTAAGGAATTTTACTGCAAATACTATGTTTTTCAAGAAAATATTTCATGTCTCTTGACCAAGATTCATTTAAAAAGAAATTGAGTACATTACAAGTCCACAATGATGTATGGCATGCATTGTTTTGTCACATTACTGGAATTTCTGTCTGATTTTTGCTGCTGTTAGGTGTCCATAGTTCTGGTTTGTGTGGACAGGTCAGGTGCTAAGCAGAGCTGGGTCTGGTGTTGCGAATATTGGATTGATTAACTGTATTGGTGGAATTAGTGTCAGTGCAGGCACATGTGCTGTTTAGTTTAGATTTTTTTAATTAGATGCTTCATGATCCAATGAAGCCAGGTTATAAGGTTGTTTCATTAGTTGAGCAATTAGGAGTACTATTTAGTTGTTTTGACGTAATTATCTGCATATTGTGTTAGCAGGCTATGTGCGCTATATCTGAAATGCAACTTTGCCTTTTTTTCCCCCAATTGTAACCCTATACTTTTTCATTGGTAATGGTCACATGAAGAAGAAAAGAGTAGTTCGGGATCACCAATTCGTATCAATGCATTTGAGTTGATAGGGATGTCTTCATGCCTATACTTCTCTGGCTTTTTTGAGAAAGAGGTGAGAATTGAAGTTAGTTACCAGAAGATTTGTGTTGTTATATACAGTTTGAGCACGATTTTCTGTCTTTGAACTTCACCACTTCTCGAGAAAATTTCACTCATTTTTTGCGCACAATGTGATTTGAGTTACAGGATGTATCTGAGAGGAAGATAAGGTTTACAACTATAATCTTTCAGCCAAAGATCTGATGGAGAAGATTGAAGGTTCTGTGACAGAAATGGAATTTAGAGTTCAAAAGAAAAATGGCAAAGTTAGTACTATTGCTGATATTTAGAAAAGCTACTTCTATTTTCTACAAACTTGCATGGAAAAACTCATTTTTCTTTTGGCCAATAATTAAATATAATACTAGTATTTCAGATGAAAGTGATACAAGAGAACAAGGATCATAAAATTCTTGGCAGCCTCTCAGTGATAATAGAGGTAATGGATGTTCAGAATGAGTCAAACACATTAAGAAACTAACTTTACCTCTTCAAATATAACAGGTTTTTGAAATAAGTTCATCATTGTATGTAGTAGAATTAAGGAAGTGTTATGGAGATGCCTCTGTATATAGACAGGTAATTATACCCTCTCTCTTTCGCAGAACAGTTATATCCTAATATGAATTCAGATGTTGATGCCTTTATATTTTTCATGTTGTGTAGTTATGCAAGAAGTTATTAAATGATCTGGGTGTTCTCCAAGGAAAGCATTAGTGAGCTCAAAAGTGAAAATTGTAGTCATATTTGGAATGACATCAAAACTGTGGCATTTACTGATCTCATTAGCCTTTGTGATTTTTACTTCTTATATATATAGTTAAATGTTAGATAGTAATTGTAGTACCCTAATTTTGTCCATGTCCTTTTAACAAGAAAACAATCATCATCATGCATTAATAAAAAAAAAACAACACCAATTTTCGTTTTTTCATTTTTTCTTTAAATAAAAAAAAAGAAGTTTTATCGTTATTTATTTATTAATAATAATTAGGTTTTCTTATGGTTTTTTTTATAAAAAAAACAAACAAAAAAAGAGAGAAGTTTTATTATTAATTATTTATTGTTATTAATTAGGTTTTCTTAGTTTTTTATGAAACAAGCAAAAAAAAAGAAAAGAGAAAACAACAAAACAAAGAAAAAGGGTCAAGGGTACTGTTCATAGCTTCTGAAAACGAAACACTATTTACAGCAACACCCAGCGCCCCTGTTCTCCTTCCCCTTTCATCATCCTTTGTCCAAATCAGACCCAAAATTTGTTCACCAGCTTCAGAATCACTGTAGCGCCCATGTTCCCCTGTTTTCTGTGCCCAAAATCACACCCAAGTCTGTTCACTGTAGCGCCCATGTTCCTCTGTTTTCTTTGCCCAAAATCAGACCTAAGTCTGTTCACAGTTTCTGTTTACAGCTTCTGTTTACAGCTTCTTCACCAAATTGACAAGGCAAAGTCACTTCCTTCCTTCTTTGAATCATTGTTAACCAAAACTCTTGCCAAAGACAGAAAGAAATCCAGCATTCAAACACAATCCCATGCTCACAAGTGAACTCCAACAGTGTCTATAAAAGGGGGACGAAAATCAGAGGGAGAGGGGGGTTTTTTTCTTTTCACCAAAAAAAGGTTTTCAGCAGAATCAGAAACCAGAGATACAGCAAAAATCATATAGCAAAACTCTACACAAAAGAGCACTGTTATCTTTTCTTTCATAAACCACCAACAAAACCTCACTCAAAACAGCAACTCATCCCACAAAAACATCACAAAAAAGAAACAATCACTTAAAGAGAGGAGATTAGTAGCAAAATACCTCCTTGCTACTTTTCACTTTCTTCACCTCTACTTCCAATCAAAACCACAACCATTCAAAAACCCTCACATTTTTCGTGCATCTGAAGCTTTGCTAAGAGTTTATGAGTATTTTTTGACCCTTTTACTTCATTTTTAGCATTTGTTTAAGTGTTCTTACAGTTTTTTTTTCATAAACGATGCATTTTTCACCATAAGTTCATGAGCATAACTTAAGGCCAAAATGTAGTTAGTTTTAGGACATCTTTTGGTAGATTTAAGACCACTAGGATGTAGTATTCATGGCAAGCTTTACAGTGATGTTCTTATTTTCGTATTTGGTTCAGAATTGAGTGAGAAAAAAGTATACAAAAATCCAAAAAAATCATGTTTTTCTGTTGTATTTTTCTGCTGCTCTTCCTGCATAATTTTCTGCATTTTTTAGTCATTTTTAACTCTTTGTTGCATTCAAAAGAATCATTCAAAAACCCCAAAAAATCACAAAGTTTACAAATCACCAAAACAGAAGTGGATTGCTTCTTTTTCTTACTTTTTTCAAACGTTTTTTACCCCCCTGAGGTTCTGAAATCAGAATCAGAAGCAGCTTCTGAACAGTACTTCAGAAGCAGCTTCTGAACAGTGCTTCTGAACCCCAGAGTTTGAACAGTGCGTCTGATGGTCAACAAAAGTCAGCGTCTGAACAGTGCGTCTGATGGTCAACAAAAATCAGCGTCTGAACAGTGCGTCTGATGGTCAACAAAAGTCAGCGTCTGAACAGTGCGTCTGATGGTCAACAAAAGTCAGCGTCTGAACAGTGCATCTGATGGTCAACAAAAGTCAGCGCCTGAACAGTGCTTATGAAGTTCAGAGTCTGAAGTCAGCTTCTGAAGGCTTCGCAGAGCGAAGTTATGGTCGCTCTGCGACTGCTTTTGATGTCAGCTTCTGAGTTTCAGCTTCTGAAGGCTTCGCAGAGCTAAGTTCTGGTCGCTCTGCGACCATAGTAGAACTCAACTTCTGAGTTTAAGCTTCTGAAGCTAGCTTCTGAGGTTCTGAAGTGAGGATTCAGAGTCTGAAGGAGCTGTTTACTCATTTTATTTCAAAAATACAAAAAACACAAAAAACAATTTTCTTTTTCTTTTTTTTGTGTGAGTGAAAAAGGAAAACTTGGGTAGACACCCGACGCTTCCCCGAATATTTGGAAACGAGGTAGACACTTCGCTTTTGGTTGAATATTCGTCCTTCGTTTAAAATCAACCTCAACCCACCAAACTTTATTTTATTCACGCCCATGCACGTTTTCAAACGGATACCATCGCCCAAGTGCGAGTCCGTCCTTTTTTTTTAAAGCAAACTTTTTCGCCCAAGCGCGATCAAATCTCTTTTCACAAACGGACATGTTTTATCAGTTCTAACGCGATACAAACAAATGCTTAAGCCTCCCATGCGCGAGCATACAAGCTACGTTTAACCGTTAGAATACGATTAAAACATCGTTCTTTAAAACCAAATCATGTTTTTACAAATAAAAACAATCAACACACAAACGTTTTCTAACAACGAACTACGTAGCTTTGAATTCTCCATCGCACCAGGAGATACGTAGGAGCAAGATCAAACTCTTGTCAAGCACACTAATAAAAAACCCATTTTTGGTCTTTAAATCATTTCTCTTTTTTTCTTTTATTTACTCTCTACAAACATTTGACATAAAACTAACACAATTGAACGCTAAACTAACTAACGGTTCCCGTTGGGTACAACGGATGTGAGGGGTTCTAATACCTTCCCCTCGCATAATCGATTCCCGAACCCGAAATTTGGTCGTAATGACTTTGTTCTCGTTCTCAAAGGGGTTTATCAACGTTCCCCTTTTCTAAAATAAAACTTCGGTGGCGACTTTACTGTTTGAGCGAGCGCTTTCCGCCCGCACATTTTTCCCGCCGCTTCAGCTGGCGACTTCACTGGGGACGACTGTTAGAGAATCAACCCTAGTTAGTTGGTTTAGCTTTTAGTGTTAGTTTCTTGCCTTAAATGTTTGTTTATTTTTGGTCTTATTTGCTTTATTTTATTTCCGCTTTTGTAAAACCCATACTAAATTATCTAGAATATTTAGCATGCGTATTATTCTGATACTGGATACATTAAAATTTTCAATAATAATAATACATTACAACTGAATGAATACGAACATGCTCGTATATACAACCAATTAAGTACCATATAATACACTTCATTATACATAAATTGTCTGACAACCTCCTGAGCTGGTACAAGACGAGCATCTTCACTCCATTCAGCGTCTCCCTTGAAGAACTTCATCGCGAACCTCTTGCGTACCTGAAAACCTGCACCAGAAGGATTGGGATGAGACATAATGTCTCAGTGAGCTCCACCCAACCTACTGTTGGCAACCACGGGGAACCTAGGGTCGCCGTGCCTACTTTGGCAATCTTGAGGATACCTACGATCGCCGTCATTCTCTACATATTTCGCGATCAAGGGAATACTAGGATCGCTATATGTCTTTATCTTATGTTTAGTCTCATACTTAGTGATCTGGGGACATCGTACGATCTCTTTCTTTTCTCTGGTGACTACTTTGTCTTATCTCTTAGTATATAGTATATATACATATTCATCTTTTCATATCATAAAGTTAGAATTTAGCGTTGAACAAACAATACATTATCTTGGTTCATTTTACGGAGTGCATCCGGGTGGAGTAACCCCGAAGTACATCTCCCATCATACCGGTGAAATTCCTATCATATCAGGCTAACACCGGACTCCTCTTATCGTTGTGTGGACAACTCTCTCGATGAAGTCCCATCCGGCGTATCCCGGAGTCTTCTGAACACAACTTAACTTGCATGTAGACAACCCTCTCGGAGAAGTCCCATCCGGCGTATCCCGGAGTCTGCTGAACATGCTTAATCTTTAACATACGTATGGATAGCCTTTTCGGAGAAATCCCATCCGGCATAATCCGGAGTCTGATGAACACGTTAACATAATCTTATTCTTCTTTATATATATACATATACATATAACTTATAAACTTACATGTGGATATCCCTTTCGGAGAAATCCCATCCGGCATAATCCGGAGCCTGATGGACACGTTTAATCGTTAACATATAATTCTTGACTTATTACTCTTATGTATAACTGATACAATATTCTATTCTTTGCATATCTAATGCATTCTTCAAGTAATTATTCTTGTAATATTTAACCTATAGTATAAGGTTCATACTTGCTATCTCATGCATTTCTTATCTCTTTGTTGGGAACTAAGCCCCTTATTTTACTTGATAACTTAGAAATAATTCTACCCATCACTCTTATGATACCTATGCATTTCCTAGATTAATCCTTGAAAGATCGTGAGTAACATTGTCCTAAAGCATATCGAAGATCATTGGCATGGTACAGTTATTTGAAAATAAAATGCCTTTCTGGGCAACTTCGCTCTGCGACCCCCTTGACTTCGCTCTGCGAAATCCTGCGTCTGAACCTTCAGACTTTGAACTTCAGAGTCTGAACCTTCAGAACCTGGTAATCCTGAGTCTGAAGCTTCGCAGAGCGTCTGGAAACTTCGCTTTGCGAACTCAGCTTCTGATTACTTTGCAGGGCGAAGTCTAGGCGAGGACTAGACAGTAGCCAAGCTCTGCTACTTCGCTTTGCGACCCTGAGCGTCGCTCTGCGACTGTAGCAGAACACAGAATTTTCTGAAAAACATGTTTAATCTTAAAAACCTTGGTACCCAGTTATCCAATGATCAATGAAAATATGTCAGGGACTCATTTTGAACTATAAAAACGTACTTTACAGAAGGATTAACTAGAATTAAGCATAAGTATCAAAAAGGGGAAAACCTATCCTTTTACTTAAATCTTAGCAATTAAGTTGTGATCTCACACAAACTAACCCAAAGGGTAAATTGCTACTCTAAGGAACTCACCTTGAGGCTTCTGAAACAGCTTAAGCTTATTGTAATATCCCGCTTAGATGCAACTGTTATCAGTGTTAGAAGTTTAAGTCATAAGCAATGGCAATTTCGTAAAATTGGAAGTTTGGGAGGGAAAGATTTATAAAAGGGAACCCAAGATATTTTCTTCTCATTTCCTCTCATCTTTCTCACTCTTCCAAAATCAGTTTCTCTCCCTCACTCCCCCCTATTCACACGCCCTCCTCTCTATTGCCACCACTCATCAAAAAACTTCATCCAATTCTTGTGAAAGTTCTTGCTAGCAAGCTGGTTTTTGGAAAGATTAGAACAAGAGAAAGTAAAAAGGAGAAACAAGGAAGAATCAAGAGAAGAGGTAGATTGAAGCTAGGGTTTTGGAACTCAGATTTTAGCAAGCACCAATCGAGGTTTAAGGTGAGCTCCACAGGGTTTTAGAACCCGCTTGAGTAAGTTTGAGTGTTTTAGTATTATGATCAAGTTTACAAATTTTAGTGCCCTAATTCCCTTTTCTTATAATTCCTTGATCAATCATGTTGTAATCTATCAATATGCCTTAGAAATTTATCCCTTAAGCTGTTATGATGTTTGGGTATGCTTGGATAAGCCAAGAATGGTGAAAATCACGTTTTGAACTTGCCCTATGCTGTCTAACTGCACGCAAAATCGTGTCACGATTTTGCAACCGTGTCACGATTTCATAGGCAGAACTTGCCACCATTTCTGGGTAGAAAATCGTGACACGATTTCCAAATCGTGTCACGATGGCACAATGTACATGGCCATATTGCTTTTCTTCTGTCCTTGCACCATTCTGGCTGTCTAATACTGCTTCAGACTCAATAAACAACATGTAATGGCTAAGTGTCACTAATAAGTATTAGAAGCTTCTATCCTTTAGAGAATGTATAGATTAATATGGGATGAGGATAGGTACAATATTGAGAGATGGATACCTTAATCCATAAGTTGACATAGAGAGGTTAAGGAGCTAGTTTTGGGTTTATCCCTTACTAAGCAATTTTACACACTCATCTACATATATATAAGTACAAGGATGATACAGCACTCAAGTTTAGGACCTTATATAGGTTAAGCAATCAAGGATAAATATTCTAAAGAATGAGGAATGAATTATAAATGGACTTGATGTGTCTCTTGTATGCTCGTTAGTTAGTATACAAGGGGTTCCTGTGAAGTACCGCCTTAAATGGCAGCCGGAACGGTGAAGTTACCTCTCGTGAGGGCAGCTACACGTCTAAGTCTATAAAGTTAATGTGTCTCCTGTCTGCTCGTTAGTTAGTATACAGGGGGTCCCCGTGAAGTACCGCCTTAAATGGCAGCTGGGACGGTGAAGTAACCGCTCGCGAGGGCAGCCACACAAAGAAAGAGGAGTCCGGTGTTAGCCTGATATGATAGGAATTTCACCGGTAAGAAGGGAGATGTACTTCGGGGTTACTCCACCCGGATGCACTCCGTAAAATGAACTCAGATAATTATTGCTTGTTCAACGCTGACTTCTAACTTAATGATATGAAAGATGAATATGTATATTTATATATATTGAGAAATATGACAATTAGTTCCTAGTGAACAAGTAGTGATCATAGGATGTCCCCTCGATCACTAAGCATAAGTTAAAGCTTAAGAATAGAATATGAATGTAAAGATAAAGACCTTTAGCGATCCTTGGTTTTTCCCAGATCGCGAAATATGTAAAGATTGACGGCGATTGTAGGAATCCCCAAGATTGCCAAGTGTAGGCACGGCGACCCTAGGTTACCCCCGTGGTTGCCAACAGTAGGTAGGGCCGGAGCTCACTGAGACATCATGTCTCATCCCTTTCCTTCTGGTGCAGGTTCGCAGGTAGCACGACGAAAAGGTAAAGAGAAAGCTTTGGATTGATCGTGCTGACTACTTGTTATGTATATTTGTTTCAGATGATGTAGTATGTTGTACATATTGTTAAGAAGAAGTGTATCGGATAATGTATTGTATGATGACTCCTAATATGTATAATCAATGTAAACTTTTTGTATTGTATTTAATGTATCTGGTACGAAATTTTAACACTCGTATGAGATCCTAGACAATCTCTATATAGGTGTTACACTTATCCCACATCAGCTTGTCCAAAAGTAGCTTATTTCCGGAAAATCCTCGTCAAATCCGTAAGGGATTCTCCCGCAGAATCGTCCAACTTCAAACGTATTTTCTGACTTCGTTCCTAATCCGAATAACGCAAAATCTATATCCAAACTGAAGGGAATTGCGTGTAGAATCCAAAAATCCACTTTTATTTTCTGTTCAGATTCGCTCTGCGATGATTTATGCTCGCTCTGTGGGTCTTCATAGAAAACCCAGATTTTGCAGAAACTCAGCTTCTGTATCCTTACTTCAAATTCGTACCCAGACTTCAATACTTAGTTAAAATTCACGAAACTGGTATCAAAACGTAGATAATTTTGTCAGCTTTCCATAGCATCAAAAATCACTTAATTCGGAGTTACAGGGAGAGAGTTCTTACTGTTTTAGTGGAGCTTTATCCCCAAAAACGGGTTTTTGCTAAATCCCCCAAATCAGCTCCAAATCCTTGCCCACAGCTTCTTCTCCTCCAAGAATCATCTTGTAAGGTGAAATAGAGACTTAGGCTCAAACAATAGTTGAGAAATACAAGTGGAAAGGGAAGATTTAAGGATGTTGATGATGAGAGAGTAGAGAGAGAAGTGGAGAGAATTGGTTTTCTAGAGAGAAGGAAGAATGAAGAAAATGAGTAAATTTTGGGGTCTTTCCCCTTTTATAAAAAAATCTTGACACGACAATTACCAAATTGCCCTTTCTTAAATATCTCTGATACATCGTCTCT
Source organism: Medicago ruthenica (assembly GCA_018208015.1). Classification (NCBI taxonomy): domain Eukaryota; kingdom Viridiplantae; phylum Streptophyta; class Magnoliopsida; order Fabales; family Fabaceae; genus Medicago; species Medicago ruthenica. The sequence continues at coordinate 38,574,857 of CM031378.1, forward strand.
CCACTGATAAATACTTGAGTCTGAAGCGGGATATTACACTTTACCCCCCTTAAAGAAATTTCGTCCTCGAAATTTAGAATCCTCTTGAAATCATGTATATGAATATATCTTTCATATTTCTTTCTCGACTAGCTGGTACTTGTACTCTACTTGCTTATCGGAATTCCGTCTCTTTAAGTCAAAAATATTTGTGTGTGTAAGCTTAGGCTTTGATTGTACACCACTCATCTGAGTTGGTTTAGAAGTTTTGAGTTGTAAATCATTCTAAGCTTTTAAGTACGAATGATGTCTATGTTATTTTGAAGTGTGTCTTCATTACTGGGTTGTTTGTTAGAGTGTTGCTGATCGTTGGGTTGTGGTTAAGTAATTGGGAAGTAAGTAGTGTCTTATACTTAGGTGGTGCTCCTGAGTAGAAGTCCTAACTAGTGGAGATTGATTGCTAAGGCTGGGAACAGGGGGTCTGTGTCTGAGTCTTTGAGTTAATTCCTCATAGTGGATTTCCTTCCTGGATTGGTATCCTCTAGACGTAGGTGTTGTTTATCACCGAACTGGGTTAACAAATACTTGTGTTATTTACTTTCTGCACTTAATTTTAGCTGCTTCTGAACCTGTGTTATTGTGCTCTGTTTTGCAAACATCGTGCTCTGTTTTTAAGTTCTGATCATTACCTGCCAGAATTTCAATTGGCATCAGAGCAGACACCCTGCCTGTTATTGGGTGAGCTCCAGGGAAGACTTTTCTGGCAAGAATGGACAAGGAAGGAGGATATGTTAACAGACCACCTCTGCTGGATGGCACAAATTATGAATACTGGAAGTCTCGTATGTATGCATTCCTGAAATCCATAGACAGCAGGACCTGGAAAGCTGTGCTAAAAGGTTGGGATCATCCAGTTGTGTCGGACAAAGATGGGAATAAGACTGAAGTGCTGAAACCTGAGGAAGAATGGACAAAGGCTGAAGATGATCTGGCTCTTGGAAACTCCAAAGCTTTGAATGCACTTTTCAATGGAGTGGACAAGAACATGTTCAGACTGATCAAGCAGTGTACCATAGCCAAGGATGCCTGGGAGATTCTCAAGACCACTCATGAAGGTACTTCAAAGGTTAAGCTATCCAGACTTCAATTTCTCACAGCAAAATTTGAAAATTTGAAGATGATAGAGGATGAGAACATTCAAGATTTCTATATGAATGTCCTGGATATGGCAAATTCCTTTGATTCTCTTGGGGAGAAGATGTCTGATGAGAAGATTGTTAGAAAGATACTCAGGTCACTTCCTAGAAGATTTGACATGAAAGTGACAGCTATTGAGGAGGCTCATGACATCTCTATTTTAAAGGTTGAGGAGCTAATTGGATCCTTGCTCAATTTTGAAACAACTCATTGTAACCGTACTGAGAAGAAAGGAAAAGGTGTTGCCTTTGCAGTTAATTCAGAAGGTGAAGATCAACAAGAAATTGATGAGGATGATGAAGGCTTATCAGAAGCTCTTGGGTTGCTGGGGAGACAGTTCAACAAAATTCTGAAGCATGTTGACAGGAAATCCAAATTCAAAGGTCAGAACCTCAAATTCAACAACAGTAAGCAACAAAGTGATGAGAAGAAGGTCAAGACTGAAGAAAAGAGCAAACAATCAAAGGGTGTTCAGTGCTTTGAGTGTGAAGGTTATGGGCATATCAAGTCAGAATGTCCTACTTTTCTTAAGAAGCAGAAGAAGAGCTTAGCTGTGTCCTGGTCAGATGAAGACTCAGAAGAAGATGTAGAGAGTGAATCTGCAAAGTATGTTGTTGCTCTAACTGGAAGGTATAAGTCTGATGGTAAGGTTAAGGCTTCAGGAGCTCTTTCAAAGTCTGAAGCAGTTTTAGAGTCTGAGACATTATCAGAGTCTGACTCAGAGTCTGAAGTTTCATCAGAGTCTGAAGCCAGAATTGAGAAATCATCATATGAAGAACTGGCTGACAACTACAAGAACCTATACATTAGAAGTGTAGAAGTTTGCAAGCAATTAGTGGATCAGAAGAAGACAATATGTCAACTGGAAGATGAAGTGAGTCAACTGAATACCCAGCTTGAAAATATGAAAAAGCAGGTCAGAATGATGAATACTGCTACTGATGTGCTGGAGGAGATTCTGGAAAATCAGAAACAAGGGTAACAAAGTGGCTTAGGATTTGTGGATGAGAGTCTGAACCTCAAACAGAAGAACCCTACTAAAAGGTTTGTTCCTGCTACTAAAACTTATGATCCTATGGAAGGAACATCTAAGATGAAACCTCAGAAGCAACCTCAGAAGTTCAAGGGAAAGAGGAGAAATCATACATGGGTTTGTCATCATTGTGGAAAGAAGGGGCAAATTAAACCATTCTGTTTCAAACTGTATGGTTATCCTGAGCATTTTTAGTATAGAAGAGTGGAACCTCCTGCATCCAGAAGCAATGTCAAGAAGGTGTGGAAACAAAAAAGTAATATTGTTGGCCTCATAGCTCATACATCATTGAGAGCCAGCTCTAAGTAAGATTGGTACTTTGATAGTGGTTGTTCCAGACACATGACTGGTGTGAAGAAACTTCTGAGTAATTTAAAGCCATATACCAGCAGTTATGTAACTTTTGGTGATGGAGCAAAAGGTGAGATTCTGGGTATTGGAGATTTAATTAAAGATGGATTACCAAGATTAGATAATGTGTTACTTGTGAATGGGTTGACTTCAAATCTGATCAGTATAAGCCAGCTGTGTGATCAAGATTTAAAAGTGAATTTCAACAAGCAAGATTGTCTTGTAACTGGTAAAGAAGGTGAGGTTCTGATGAGGGGCTGCAGATCAAAGGATAACTGTTATTTGTGGGTGTCTGAAGAAGAAAGAAGCTTGTCTACCTGTCTCATAAGCTCAGAAGAGGAAGTCAGACTCTGGCACCAGAAACTGGGTCATTTGCATCTGAAAGGCATGAAGAAAATCATCAATACTGAAGCTATCAGAGGTCTACCTAATCTGAAGATTAATGAGGACAGTGTTTGTGGTGAATGTCAAGTTGGAAAACAAACAAGAAAGTCTCATCCCAGATTAGAACACCAGGTAACAACTAAAGTTCTTGAATTGTTACATATGGATTTAATGGGACCTATGCAAGTTGAGAGCATTGGAGGAAAGAGGTATGCATTTGTGATGGTTGATGATTGTTCAAGATTTACTTGGGTAAGCTTTGTGAGAGAAAAATCAGATACTTTTGAGGTATTTAGAGATTTGTGCACTCAGTTACAAAGAGAGAAGGACTGTGTTATTATCAGAATCAGAAGTGATCATGGGAAGGAGTTTGAGAACAAGAAGTTTTCTGAGTTCTGTGCATCTGATGGGATTAAGCATGAGTTTTCAACACCTATAACACCTCAGCAAAATGGTATAGTTGAGAGGAAGAACAGAACCTTAGCAGAATCAGCTAGAGTTATGTTACATGCTAAGAAGCTACCTTATATGTTTTGGGCAGAAGCAATGAATATAGCTTGTTATATACATAATAGAGTGACTCTGAAGAAGGGAACTACCTCTACTTTGTATGAACTGTGGAAGGGAAGAAAGCCTACAGTCAAATATTTTCATGTTTTTGGCAGCAAATGTTATATTTTGGCTGATAGAGAAAACAGAAGAAAGCTGGATCCTAAGTCTGATGAAGGAATTTTTCTGGGTTACTCAGTGAACAACAGAGCTTATAGAGTGTTTAATTCCAGAACCAAGGTTGTTATTGAGTCTATTAATGTTGTGATTGATGATCTATCTGCTGAAAAAGAAAGAGATGAGTCTGAAGTGGTTCCAGATACTGAAACATCAGAAGAACAACTGTCATAAGCACCAGTTGCAGAAAATGAAGTAGAGTCTGAAGCAGAAGAAATTAATTCAGATTATGTTCCTACTGGTAAAGGACCCTCTATTAGAGTTCAGAAGGATCATCCCAGAGATTTAATCATTGGGAGCCGTGTGTAGTACCCTAATTTTGTCCTACGCATTTTAAGATCAAAAAAAAAAAAATCAAAGAGGGGAAAAAGTCAAAAGTCAACAAAAGTCAACAGAAAAGTCAACATTTCAAAATTGAGGACTTCGCACTGCGAAGCTCACTTCGCACTGCGAAGTCTGCGATTTTTCTGCAGATTTTTGGTTTCTTTGATTTAATTCCAGAATTTGTTGCATATCATTTCCATAATTATTTTAAGTAGCATTCATGGCTAATTGGGCCAAGCAAAGCCAGAGTTGAAGGACTTGCCATTAATGCCAAGGTTGGAAGCTTTTTCTTCCAACCTAGCATGTGACAAGCAAGTGGGCTTGCCCTTGGGCAGCTCTAGTCCCTCCCATGTGACCTGTTAACCACCACAAGGTTGCCAGCCACCTGCTTGAGGACTTTCCTCCTGCTTGCTCCCCCCAAAACCAGTCAAACCAGCTGGATTTTTCACTTGAAAAAACCATGATTGCCTACTCTGTTTTGCAGCAGCTTTTCACCCTCTCACACCAGCCATAAGTAGCCTTTTCATCCCTCAATCTCTGCACATTACAGTGCACGTTTTCATTTATCAACCATTGAGATTGCAAGGATTGATCCCCAAGCATTAGCCAATTGCAAATCAGCTTTGTTTTTCATCATTACCTTCTAGAATAGGTTGAATTTGTGGCTGAAATCAGGCTGAGTCTTGCCCCTTGGTGCAAGGCAAGGTTGCCTCTATCCATTAGCATTTAATGCAAAGGGATTCAGCTTAATCTTGGCCACAAATCAGCTGAATTTTGGGATTGTGTAATGATGAAAAAGATTTGGCTTTGGCCTATAAATAGAAGGCAATGCCCAAGGATTCAAACACAGTTAACACAGCATTTTCAAGAGCAGAAACTCTACTCATTTTAGCTCACAAACCTCCACAAATAACCAGAAACAATCAATCCACACAAAGCTTTCCAAAGTTCCAAGTTCATCACAAATCTTCAAAACCCTTTGTGAAAGCCTTCAATCAAATCAAACCAAGTGCAGTTGGAGCTTTGCTAAGGAGTTCTGTAAGTATCTAAGCACTTATCTTGCATTTATAATTGTGTTTGCATAGCTATTTTGGCTCAAAACCTCTTTGTCCTAAAAAACCCCTTTTGAATTTCAAAGAAATCCCAAGGTTTTCAAAACATCAAAATTGGTTTGTCCAACCTTTTTCACCCCAAAAACTCAAAGTTTTTCACCCATCTATAAGGTCCTGAGTGTGTTCAGAAGTTGTTTCTGAACAAAAGTTCAGAAACAGCTTCTGAACCCAAAATTTCGCATGCTTCGCAGTGCGAAGTCATGGTCGCAGTGCGACCATGACAGAACTCAGAACCTGAGTTTTTGTGTCACAATGACCAATTTTTGAGGTTCTAGCCCCAGAGCTCAGAACCTAAGAGTTTTTAAACCCATGTTCTTCAACCCACAACAAGGATTTTGCATAATTTTGACAAAATCACAAGTTCGTATGACCATTTTGTGGATAACTTGCAAAGCAAGTTATGTTCTCTAACTTTCAAAACCACATGAACAAACAAGCTATGTTCATCATTTCAATCTAAACTTGAACAATAAATATTGTTCATGATGTTCAAAATTCAAAGATGAACATACACCGTTTACGTTCGCATTTTCGCAAAATGAGACGAACTTGCGCGTTTTTTAGCAAATTTGCTAAATCTTCCCATTTTGGGTTTTCAAACCAAATGTTTTGACATACCTTGGGATTTCTAAAGGATTCAATCCAAAAACATGAATGAAAAAGGGATGGTGTGACGTATGTCTCTCCATTGCCCCGATTGTACGAATGCGTGACGTATGTCTCGTCGCTCGGACAATCGTCATTCCTTTTTTCAATATGTACAACCCAAACCAAACCAAATCTTGGCCCCTTGTGGTCAATCCAAACCTTTTGGTCCCCCGTTGGCCATTAGACTCAACCCCTCGACTCGTTTGAGTCCACTCGGTCAATGATTGACTTGTATGAGTCCATTGCACCTCCCTTGGTCCCATAGCGACCAATTTCAACCCTTTACTCTAACGGACGTACCTTTTAACAATTCTAATGTGATTCACGAACAAACGCTTAATAAGTCTCCAAGTGCGAGCATACAAGCTACGTTCTAATCGCAAGAATTCGGTTAAAACATCGTCCATTTAAAATCAACCAACACATGTACGTTTTTCTACCAAAGAACTACGTACGCTTTGAATTCTCCGACTACCGGGAGATACGTAGGAGCAAGATCGACATCTTGTCAAGCGCAATAATAAAAACTTTTTTTTCCTTTCTTTTCTTTCGTTTGTTTTTATCTCTTTCTCCCCCCCCCCCTTTATTATATTTTTAATATAAATGAACATGCGCGCAAAGTATTAAAAAACAATTCAAGCTTTGACCAAATAGAAGGTTCCCGTTGAGTACAACGGACGTGAGGGGTGCTAATACCTTCCCCTTGCGTAATCGACTCCCGAACCCGACAATGGTTGCGATGACCAAATCCTTATCCGCATCGTCAAAGGGTTTTATTATCGTTTCCCTTTAAACAAAAAAAAACTTAAGGGTTTATCAACGTTCCCTTTACACAAAAACTTTGGTGGCGGCTTCACAAAGGCCCTCCGAGCGTTTGCAAACGACCTCGGAGGATTTGCGCGTCTTTTTCCCGAGGAAAAAAACGAGGTGCGCACAGCTGGCGACTTCACTGGGGACCCTGTTCCCACTAGTGAGTCAAGCCTAACCTATTTGGTTTAAAGTCAATTGTTTTATTTTCTTTGCGTGTCATGATTATTTACTTTATTCATACATGTTATATTATGTTTATATTTGCTTTATCTGCTTTATATTCATATTATATATATCAAATGCGGGGGTTACTTGAGTGATGTTACTCCACATTGTTCGGGTTAATGCCGGACGTGTGAGGCTCTCTACCCGAGCTTGAGAAAAAAACTAAGTTAGAAGGAGGTTGTGTGCGGAAGCCCGCGTTGACGTATGTCCGTGAGGTAGGATGTCCAACCCCGCTTAGATGAGATTTTCACGTGGAATTAATTGAAGTCATGTCGACGTATGTCCATAGACAACCCTAATTCCATGTGAGGTCTATGACTCTAAGGACCTCTTCTTAGGATATTTCACCATTTAGAGCCCACATGTGAGGATGGGAGGGAATTCCAAACCTCCACATATCATTCATTCGCTTTCGCTCATGTTTATACCTTATGTTTTATTTTAGCAGGGGCAATCAACCTTTATTTGTCTATTTATGCCTAAATCATAATTAGGAATAATGAATGGCCAATGTGTTGAGAGGTAGCAAATTTTCAAAAAAAAATTCAAGTACTTCGCAGTGCGAAGGTACTTCGCAGTGCGAAGTACGCGAATTTTGTCAGCCCAGCTGACCCTTCATTTACTCCCTCTCAACCACTTTTTTCCACTATCCTCTTTTTTCCCCCACTATCTGTTTATCTTCTTTCCTTTAACTAAAAAAGAAGCACATTATTGCTATAACTAAAAAAGGAGAAGCTCCAAGACTTTCTAAAAAAAAAGGGAATCATACCCATTTTTGTTAATCCTCCCTTTCTTCTTCATTTAAACTGTATTTCTCCCTCCAGAATCAGCAACAAGGTACGATTTTCTGTTCTTCCTCCTCTGTTTATCTCTAAGCGCATTACAACTATTTGGGTTTTAGGGTTTCTAATTTTGAAATTCTCATTTTTGAGTTTAAGTTCATAATAGGCTGCATTTAGTCCTTAGTTTGCTGTATTAAGTTAAGATTTAGCAAGCATGCCTCATGGGTATCTAAACACAAGCCTGTTTCTTTCAAATTCCCATTTTGTTTTTGAAAACCCATTTACGAAATTTGAAAAAAAAAAGAGGCTGTTAAGTTGTTTTTTCTGATACCCAGCCTTTGATTCTGAGTTTGTTGCATGCCTTGTATGTTAGAAGTTTAAACCCAGAGGTGTAGGTGCAGATTTCTGGGGTTTGCTGTCATGGTCGCAGAGCAAAGTTCAACTTCGCACTGCGACCATTTCTGGGCAGCCCAGAAATTTTCGAACACCTTCGCACTGCGAACCTACCTTCGCAGTGCGACTGTAGCAGGAACAGAACCTGTGTTTTTCTCATTTTTTCCCTCCAATCCCATTCATATCACTTTTAATCACTTGCAATCATACTGACTTTGCCCTTTTCCTTGCAGATGGCACCAAGACCAGTAGGAAAACGCTCAAGAGGTGAGGCGTCCGGATCTAGACCCCAAGGGGGTTTTGACGCCTCTCGCTTCCTAAGTCTTCGGAACCAGGAGAGATATGAAGAGCTCCTTGGCAGGACCTTCTGGCCGGAGAGGCAATTCATCATAAGTGACAGGGGCACTTGGAGAGAGTTGGCCCGATTGATAAACCACCGCCGGTGGGGAGTTTTGGTAAACCCTCCCCTTAACCTTAACTATGATATAATCCGGGAATTCTACGCAAATGCCATTCCCGTGGATCCAGAGGGAGAGTTTACGTATCAGACCATGGTGCGTGGTCGGGTCATTAGATTCGATCGCGACGCCATCAACACCTATCTTCGAAACCCTTTCCAATTGGAAAATGATGAGCTGTGTGCTTTCCATAAGCACCAGAATCGTGGTAATTGGAACCACGATCTCTACGCTCAAACCATTTTCCAATCCGGAAAAAGTTATGAGCTTAATGCAGCAGGGCAGCCCACAAAGGCCCTCAGGGGCAACCTCACCACCTATGCCCAGGTCATTTTCCACCTTATCGTCCACAACATAAAACCCAAAAGCCATACCTCCTCCACCACCATGGATGTCACTCCCCTTATCTACTATATCCTCACCGGAAAGCAAGTAGATGTGGCCAGGGCCATTTACCAGGAGATTAAGATAGTGGTCGAGAGTGGCATCAAGCCACCGGCCAAGAAGATGTGCCCACTTGCTTTCCCGGGTCTTATCATGGGACTCTGCCGGGACGCCCGCGTAGTTATCCCTCCCCAGGTGTCCGAAACCATTAAGAACCCCATTACGGACGAGTACATCTCCAGACATTGCACGGGGAGGAGAGCGAGGGCACAGCAGCCACGGCCTAGGCCTCCACCAGCATCAGGGGATTGTCGCACTTGCACTTCCATATTGGAGCAGAATGCTTCCTCCCATCGATACATGACTATGATGCATGATTCCATGTATCGTCTTCAGAGACAGCTAGGGAGGCCGACGGATCCTGATGATCAGATACCGACCCCCCAGATGTTCGCGGCTCATGGTCGTTGGCCCGGGGATAGGCCAGAGCATGCAGAGGCTGGAGGCAGTGGTACAGCAGCCGGAGGCCAGGAAGGAGGTGATGAGGAGGATGAGGACGAGGAGGACGAGGATGAGGAGACTGAGGACGATGAGGCTTTCACTCCTTGAGTGACCCTTTTTTTTATTTGCTTTCTCATATTTTGTTGTTCATGTTTATGTCATTTTTTCTCGTACACTTTTAGAGGTTCCTTTTGGTTGGTACTTTGTAGCTATATTGATACTCTTGCTTTATTATTCGAGTACTTTTTGCTTTTATTACCTAACATTTGCATCATAATCATGCCTATTTATTTTTAATATGTGTGAATGTTGAAATTTTTTGTCACCTATCATTAATAATGTGAATTTGACAAATCTCTCCGCAACCGAATAAGCCAAAGTTTTAACCATAGACAAATGGTAGTGATGAATGTGATTAATTTTCGCAAGGCTAAATGCATGTTTCCTATTTCTTTCCGTGATTTAAACTTGAAAGGGAAATGTATATTCCATACCAAATTACACCATACAATTCACGTTATTTAATATGTCTGTTCTATGAACCATTTAGAACCAGCCAGATGTGAGGAATCCCCAAAGTTATCATAATACATATGCAGGAGATCGACATTTTTGTTTAGCTCGATTTTTTTATGTTAAATCTGAATTTTGTTTTTAATTACATAAAAGTGTTGACATGATCAAGGCATTTGTTTGAAAACGAGAGAAAACAATCAACCACAAACAGCCCACCCTGTGAGAAGTGAGTATTTGTTAAACCCCTTCGAGCCTAACAAAATCAGAATTTTTGACTATGAACTGTCAACTTTCATAAGCTCAACTGCTTAATGAGATTGCCGGAGTTTGTAAAAAAAATATATAATATATTTTCCGTTCATAGTCAAAATATCACTGAATTCTGATAATTTTCCTTTCGATTTTTGAACCCTTAAAAACATCATGATTAGTGTCCCTTGCCAAAAGAGAAGGGAACATTCAATTAGGGTATCGTACCAAAGCAAAGGGGGAAAAAGGGAGGAGTTGTGAAAGTCGGACAACGTTGGATTTCTTAAAATAATCTTGACAACCCAAGAAAAGAAAGAAAGAAAGAAAAGCAAACCAAGAAAAAGAAAAAAAAAGAGAGAAGAGAAAAGAAAAAGAAGATCGATAAAACCCAAGAGTTGTCGAGATCAAAGGGAAAGCATTTGTGAATCACCAAAATGGTGAACAAAGAAAGGGGTAAGTTAGAAAGAATGTTCCCTCTTGTTTGGCCATTTGAATTCAATTTCCCCACATATGACATTTCTTTTGTAGCCCAGCCAAATTACAACCCTTAAAGACCTTTTGATCAATGCTTTCATGTTTTTAAGAAACAATAATTGGATGGACATATAAATCGATCGGAATGTTAACAAAATTGCTCGATGAGTGTTCATAACCCCTCACTATTAATATTCAATTTATTTATTTACTTAAATGAGTGATAGGTTGGTTCATTAATAAGCATGTTATTAATTTGAAATGTACAATATGATTTTTGTGTGGTATTTATTTCGACTTTTTCAGTACAATCTCGGAATAATAGGGGGCATAAAATTGTGTGCGCAAATTTCATATGAATCCACCAAAGTCAAAAAGCCCGACCTCGCTCGGCAACCAAAGTCAAAAAGCCCGACCTCGCTCGGCAACCAAAATCAAAAAGCCCGACCTCGCTCGGCAACCAACAATAAGGCCCAATTTCCATTGGCACCCACGATTTTTAAATCAAAAACCAGATTGCTCCCGGTGCACAAATCATTCAAGGCTCAACCATGCTCAACACCCTCCCTGCAAATCACAAAAAAGCCCAATTTGTCTTTGATATCCTTCAAACACCTGACCAACCGGCCCAATTGGCATCAGCAATCCCAAAAACAATTAAAGGAACTACACCTTTGGGGCAGGTCACTCTCCCCATTAACGAAATTCTTCCCAAGCGAAGTCTTTTACTTTTGTCGAAATTTCCATCTATGATAGTGTATATATTTTCAAAACAAAAATTACGTGGAATCTTTTATGTTTTTGAACAAGTAATAACAAGCACATTTTCTCTGAATTGTGAATACTTAAAAAATAAAGTGTGCATCAAAATCTATCCATAGAGCAGATAAGACTCGCAGGCCAAGCATGTTTAATTGCTAAAGGAATTTCTGGAATATCCCCATCGAATCAAGAGCCTGAAGGGACGATTCAAGCGAGGATGACCGACCAGAGCGCAAGCATTCCCCAACTGAGCCATCAGTATGCTCCTCAGCGGTTTAGCACGATTCATCCAGCGGATTGACAATCCCCACGAGGTATTTATTCCTTATCGCGGTCTCACCCCGTCCATATTTAAATATATCCCCTGAGAGTTTACCCCCGTAAGGATTACCAAATGTTTATGCCGGTCCACTTTTTATCTCGCCGGCCTAATCTTGTCTCATCAACCCCAAGGGTCAAGAGGAGCAAAATTCCCCAGTAAACACCCTAAACATCCAAACACCAACCAAGGCTGGATATCGATCATGCTTCCAAAATGATCCTTTATCCCCGTAAGCCAAACCTCATTGATACTCCCCAGGGAGTCTCAACCCCAAACAAAAGTCCAATCATTATTGGCAAACCCACACAAATTTTCGGGCTTAGGCTCGAACTACACCGGTTTTGATCCCATTTGGGTATGTAGGCAAAGGACCTTGTCCTTCCAAACCGACCAACCAAAAAACCAACAAAAAGAGAAAGCCCAGCTATCATAAATACAACCACAAACAAAGACCGACTCTGCTCGGCACCCAACCAACATTATTTTATTCATGCATGCATATTTAAAACCATTCATACACATGCATTTCATTTCATAAAACATGCATCCTCAACAAGGATTCTCCAGTGAGTATCACATATTCACCAACATCCATCAACATTCAACCAGGGGCACCTATTTAGGGTAAGACCGCAGCTCGTTAGGAATCGACATTCAGAAGCAGTGCCTGAATAAGATCACCTAGTTTAGGTATCGATCTCTAGAAGCAGTACCTAGAGTAGATCACTTCCCCCAGTGTATCGACCTTCAGTGTTAGCGGCTGAATAAGATCACAGCTCGTTAGGAATCGACATTCAGAAGCAGTACCTGAATAAGATCTCCTAGCTTAGGTATCCACCTCTAGAAGCAGTACCTAGAGTAAACCTCCATCTTAGGTATCGACCTCTAGAAGCAGTACCTAGATAAGATCACCTACCTCAATGTTCCACCTCTAGTGACATCCTAGAGTAAATCACCATCCTCAGGAATCGACCTCTTGAAGCAGTGCCTAGATAAGATTATCTTCATCCCCCAGTGGATCTACCTCCAGTGTTAGCGGCTGGATACGATCAACCTTTTTCAACCATTGCATTTGCATTTCGCGAAGGACAAAATTCGGGTCCTTCTTTTTACTTAATTGATCTTCGCAAAGAGTTCATGAGATGCCCTCGGCACTCACGCCCTCTATGCGAAGACACAATTAAGTAGGGGCAGCTGTAGTACCCTAATTTTGTCCTACGCATTTTAAGATCAAAAAAAAAAAAAAATCAAAGAGGGGAAAAAGTCAAAAGTCAACAAAAGTCAACAGAAAAGTCAACATTTCAAAATTGAGGACTTCGCACTGCGAAGTCTGCGATTTTTCTGCAGATTTTTGGTTTCTTTGATTTAATTCCAGAATTTGTTGCATATCATTTCCATAATTATTTTAAGTAGCATTCATGGCTAATTGGGCCAAGCAAAGCCAGAGTTGAAGGACTTGCCATTAATGCCAAGGTTGGAAGCTTTTTCTTCCAACCTAGCATGTGACAAGCAAGTGGGCTTGCCCTTGGGCAGCTCTAGTCCCTCCCATGTGACCTGTTAACCACCACAAGGTTGCCAGCCACCTGCTTGAGGACTTTCCTCCTGCTTGCTCCCCCCAAAACCAGTCAAACCAGCTGGATTTTTCACTTGAAAAAACCATGATTGCCTACTCTGTTTTGCAGCAGCTTTTCACCCTCTCACACCAGCCATAAGTAGCCTTTTCATCCCTCAATCTCTGCACATTACAGTGCACGTTTTCATTTATCAACCATTGAGATTGCAAGGATTGATCCCCAAGCATTAGCCAATTGCAAATCAGCTTTGTTTTTCATCATTACCTTCTAGAATAGGTTGAATTTGTGGCTGAAATCAGGCTGAGTCTTGCCCCTTGGTGCAAGGCAAGGTTGCCTCTATCCATTAGCATTTAATGCAAAGGGATTCAGCTTAATCTTGGCCACAAATCAGCTGAATTTTGGGATTGTGTAATGATGAAAAAGATTTGGCTTTGGCCTATAAATAGAAGGCAATGCCCAAGGATTCAAACACAGTTAACACAGCATTTTCAAGAGCAGAAACTCTACTCATTTTAGCTCACAAACCTCCACAAATAACCAGAAACAATCAATCCACACAAAGCTTTCCAAAGTTCCAAGTTCATCACAAATCTTCAAAACCCTTTGTGAAAGCCTTCAATCAAATCAAACCAAGTGCAGTTGGAGCTTTGCTAAGGAGTTCTGTAAGTATCTAAGCACTTATCTTGCATTTATAATTGTGTTTGCATAGCTATTTTGGCTCAAAACCTCTTTGTCCTAAAAAACCCCTTTTGAATTTCAAAGAAATCCCAAGGTTTTCAAAACATCAAAATTGGTTTGTCCAACCTTTTTCACCCCAAAAACTCAAAGTTTTTCACCCATCTATAAGGTCCTGAGTGTGTTCAGAAGTTGTTTCTGAACAAAAGTTCAGAAACAGCTTCTGAACCCAAAATTTCGCATGCTTCGCAGTGCGAAGTCATGGTCGCAGTGCGACCATGACAGAACTCAGAACCTGAGTTTTTGTGTCACAATGACCAATTTTTGAGGTTCTAGCCCCAGAGCTCAGAACCTAAGAGTTTTTAAACCCATGTTCTTCAACCCACAACAAGGATTTTGCATAATTTTGACAAAATCACAAGTTCGTATGACCATTTTGTGGATAACTTGCAAAGCAAGTTATGTTCTCTAACTTTCAAAACCACATGAACAAACAAGCTATGTTCATCATTTCAATCTAAACTTGAACAATAAATATTGTTCATGATGTTCAAAATTCAAAGATGAACATACACCGTTTACGTTCGCATTTTCGCAAAATGAGACGAACTTGCGCGTTTTTTAGCAAATTTGCTAAATCTTCCCATTTTGGGTTTTCAAACCAAATGTTTTGACATACCTTGGGATTTCTAAAGGATTCAATCCAAAAACATGAATGAAAAAGGGATGGTGTGACGTATGTCTCTCCATTGCCCCGATTGTACGAATGCGTGACGTATGTCTCGTCGCTCGGACAATCGTCATTCCTTTTTTCAATATGTACAACCCAAACCAAACCAAATCTTGGCCCCTTGTGGTCAATCCAAACCTTTTGGTCCCCCGTTGGCCATTAGACTCAACCCCTCGACTCGTTTGAGTCCACTCGGTCAATGATTGACTTGTATGAGTCCATTGCACCTCCCTTGGTCCCATAGCGACCAATTTCAACCCTTTACTCTAACGGACGTACCTTTTAACAATTCTAATGTGATTCACGAACAAACGCTTAATAAGTCTCCAAGTGCGAGCATACAAGCTACGTTCTAATCGCAAGAATTCGGTTAAAACATCGTCCATTTAAAATCAACCAACACATGTACGTTTTTCTACCAAAGAACTACGTACGCTTTGAATTCTCCGACTACCGGGAGATACGTAGGAGCAAGATCGACATCTTGTCAAGCGCAATAATAAAAACTTTTTTTTCCTTTCTTTTCTTTCGTTTGTTTTTATCTCTTTCTCCCCCCCCCTTTATTATATTTTTAATATAAATGAACATGCGCGCAAAGTATTAAAAAACAATTCAAGCTTTGACCAAATAGAAGGTTCCCGTTGAGTACAACGGACGTGAGGGGTGCTAATACCTTCCCCTTGCGTAATCGACTCCCGAACCCGACAATGGTTGCGATGACCAAATCCTTATCCGCATCGTCAAAGGGTTTTATTATCGTTTCCCTTTAAACAAAAAAAAACTTAAGGGTTTATCAACGTTCCCTTTACACAAAAACTTTGGTGGCGGCTTCACAAAGGCCCTCCGAGCGTTTGCAAACGACCTCGGAGGATTTGCGCGTCTTTTTCCCGAGGAAAAAAACGAGGTGCGCACACCGTGATCAAGGTGTCAGAACCATAAGATCAGACTCAGTTGCTACTGATTCTTGTTTTGTGTCAAAGTTTGAACCCAAAAATGTTAAAGAAGCTCTTACTGATGAATTTTGGATTGAAGCCATGCAAGATGAATTGAATCAGTTCAAAAGAAGTGAAGTGTGGGATCTTGTTCCAAGACCTGAAGGTTTGAATGTCATTGGCACTAAGTGGATTTACAAGAACAAAACAGATGAACATGGAACTATGACCAGAAACAAGGCAAGGTTAGTTGCTCAAGGATACTCTCATGTGGAGGGACTTGATTTTGATGAAACCTTTGCACCTGTGGCCAGATTAGAGTCCATAAGATTACTGTTGGGAGTAGCATGCATTTTGAAGTTCAAACTGTTTCAGATGGATGTGAAGAGTGCTTTTCTGAATGGTTATTTACAAGAAGAAGTGTATGTTGAACAGCCTAAGGGGTTTGTGGATACCAAATTTCCAGATCATGTTTACAAATTGAAGAAGGCTTTGTATGGATTGAAACAAGCACCTAGAGCATGGTATGAGAGACTGACACAGTTTCTTGTCACTCAAGGCTATAGAAAAGGTGGAACTGACAAGACTTTGTTTGTGAAAGAAGAAGATGGAAGTCTGATGATTGCTCAAATTTATGTTGATGACATAGTTTTTGGTGGGATGTCAAACAAGATGGTTCAGTTATTTGTTCAGCAGATGCAATCAGAATTTGAGATGAGTCTTGTGGGTGAGCTGACATATTTTCTGGGACTTCAAGTCAAGCAAATGGAAGATACTATTTTCATTTCACAAAGCAAATATGCAAAGAATATAGTCAAGAAGTTTGGAATGGAGAATGCTAGTCATAAAAGAACACCAGCAGCTACTCACTTGAAGCTAACTAAAGATGAACAAGGTGTTTCAGTTGATCAAAGTCAGTATAGAAGCATGATAGGGAGTTTATTATATTTAACTGCAAGCAGACCTGATATTACTTTTGTTGTTGGAGTTTGTGCAAGATATCAAGCTGATCCAAAGATGAGTCATTTGACACAAGTGAAGATGATTCTGAAGTATGTCAACAGTACAACTGATTATGGGATCATGTACTCACACAATGCAAGTTCTGAGTTGATTGGGTATTGTGATTCTGACTGGGCAGGAAGTGCAGATGACAGGAATAGTACTTCTGGTGGATGTTTCTTTCTGGGGAATAACTTAATTTCATGGTTCAACAAGAAACAGAATTGTGTGTCATTGTCTACAGCTGAAGCTGAATATATAGCAGCTGGAAGTAGTTGTTTTCAGTTGGTGTGGATGAAGCAGATGCTGGAAGAATACAACATTGAACAAGGTGTTATGACCCTATACTGTGATAATCTAAGTGCAATCAACATTTCAAAGAACCCCATACAACACAGCAGGACCAAGCACATTGATATCAGACATCATTTCATCAGAAACCTTATGGAGGAGAAAATTGTGCAGCTTGAACATGTTGATACTGACAACCAGATTGCTGATATTTTCACAAAAGCTTTGGATGCCAAGCAATTTGAGAATCTGAGAAGCAAGCTAGGAGTTTGTCTGCATGAAGAATTATAGCAATTACAGAATGCAGAGGGTGAGCAAGATGGAAGTGAGGGAGATGAAGATGTTGCAGATGCTGATCCTGAGTCTGATAAAAATTTAGTTTTTGTTCCCAATGTGAAGACTGTGTTTTGTCAAAATTATTTGGCTAAAAAGGGGGAGAAAAACTTGTATTTGAACTTGTGTTTGGATTTAGAATGTGATTATTCTGAATGTAACTGTTCAGAGTGTGTTTTGTTCAGAATTCAGAGTTTTTAGAAGTTGACTGGTTTGTTCAGAATTCAGAAGCAATACAACTGTGCAGATATGTTTGAGGGGGAATTTCTGGCTCAGGGGGAGTGCATAAGTGTTAATTTCCTGAGCTGTGTGATATTCCAGTTTCAGAAGTACAAATTCAGAGTTTACTGCAGTTCAGAATTAAGGGGGAGAGTTGTTTATGATATGCTGAGTTGCAGGGCGAGTTTTCTGGGTATTTTCTGTCAGAAGCTGGTATGTTTGTGCTTCAGGGGGAGTTTGATTGTGTACTTCAGAAATTGAGAAGTTGTGTGAAGTTGTATGTGTGCTTCAGGTTGTTCAGAAGCTGAAGCTGGTTGGTTTATCATGTTTAACATAGCTTTTTGACCGCTGCTGACTCTGTGGCTATGTTGGTTATGTCTAGTTCATCATGGTGGATTTATTTATGAAGAGTGAAGAACTTAGTTTTATGGTTTATTTGATTTTAGCCAAAAATTTGCCAAAGGGGGAGATTGTTGAGTATTTATATGTAGGCTGCATGTTTTGGTAAAATCAAAGTGTTTAAGCATTGCGTCTCCAGAAGTTATTTGAGTCTTCAGAAGCAAGAAATTGGATTTGAGGAGGTTCAGAAGCTGAAATGGCCGTCAGACGCAGATTTGGTCTTCAGACGCAGGATGGGTCTTCAGACGCACTGTTCAGACGTTGACCAGCGTTGACCCTCAGAAGCTGAACTTCAGAAGCTGTTTTCAGAAGCTGGATTTCTGCATTCTTTGTGATTAATTTTGTGCGTATCTGTTGAAGATTTATTGAAGATTTATTCAGGCATTTGTTTTCTAGAAGGCTGATTATCTTGGTGAAGATTGGCTTCGTGTTTATGACTGAATATATTTCAAAGGGATCTCTTGCATTATTTGATTCAGAAATATATGTTTCCTTTTTAGCCTTTGCATATTTAAGAATCATATCAATTGAAGAATATTTGGTTCAGATTTATGAGAGCTGCTGAAGCCTATATAAGGAGAGGACGTGCTGCTTTGAAGATGAGTTAATCAAAAACCAGAAAATCGAGTCTTAGAGTTTTAAGAGTTTTTGAGTATGTAAGCTTAGGCTTTGATTGTACACCACTCATCTGAGTTGGTTTAGAAGTTTTGAGTTGTAAATCATTCTAAGCTTTTAAGTACGAATGATGTCTATGTTATTTTGAAGTGTGTCTTCATTATTGGGTTGTTTGTTAGAGTGTTGCTGATCACTGGGTTGTGGTTAAGTAATTGGGAAGTAAGTAGTGTCTTATACTTAGGTGGTGCTCCTGAGTTGAAGTCTTAACTAGTGGAGATTGATTGCTAAGGCTGGGAACAAGGGGTCTGTGTCTGAGTCTTTGAGTTAATTCCTCATAGTGGATTTCCTTCCTGGATTGGTATCCTCCGGACGTAGGTGTTGTTTATCACCGAACTGGGTTAACAAATACTTGTGTTATTTACTTTCTGCACTTTATTTTAGCTGCTTCTGAACCTGTGTTATTGTGGTATGTTTTGCAAACATCGTGCTCTGTTTTTAAGTTATGATCATTACCTGCCATAATTTCAATTTTCATTTCACCAGCGTCAGACTGGCGACAATCATATCACCCTTTATCATTTCACCAAGACCCACTTGGCGGTAATCAGTCAAACATCACCATTTCCTAGTGAATTGATTTTCAGCATAAACGGCTGGATAAGATCACTTTACCCTTAGGGATCTACCTCTAGCATAAACGGCTAGATAAGGTCACCTTTCCCAGTGATTTGACTTTCAGCGTAAACGGCTGAATAAGAACACTTTATCCTTTGGGATCTACCTCCAGCGTAAGCGGCTGGATATGATCACCTCTATCCTTAGGGATCTACCTCTAGCATAATCGGCTAGATAAGATCACTTTTCCCAGTGAATCGACCTTCAGCATGAACGGATGAATAAGATCACTTAATCCCTAGGATCCACCTTCAGCATAGGAGGCTGGATGTGATCACCTTATCCTTAGGATCTATCTTTAGCATAAGCGGCTAGATAAGATCACCTTTCCCATTGATTTGACTTTCAGCATAAACGGCTGAATAAGATCACTCTTTCCTTAGAATCTACCTCTAGCGTGAGCGGCTAGATATAATCAACCTTCCCCCAGTGGAGGTATTTTGTCTGCATTGTTTCACCAGTGTCAAACTGGTGACAATCAGATCCTTGATCGTTTCACCAGGATCTGCTTGTTTACGATCATTTTTCATTGTATCAGTCTAAGTACCAACCATGACTGGAGATGACCATTTACATTGCACATCATCAATTTACTGTCTTTGCATCGCTATTTCACTTACTTTTCCATTATCACTTGATATCTTGAAGGACAAAATTTGGGTCCTTATATTTACTTATCTTTTACAATGATAATATAAAAACTGTCGTTATTCATATTTTCTAGTAAAATATAATTAAATAGGGGCAGTTGTAGTACCCTAATTTTGTCCATGTCCTTTTAACAAGAAAACAATCATCATCATGCATTAATAAAAAAAAACACCACCAATTTTCGTTTTTTCTTTTTTCTTTAAATAAAAAAAAGAAGTTTTATCATTATTTATTTATTAATAATAATTAGGTTTTCTTATGGTTTTTTTTATAAAAAAACAAACAAAAAAAAAAGAGAGAAGTTTTATTATTAATTATTTATTGTTAATAATTAGGTTTTCTTAGTTTTTTATGAAACAAGCAAAAAAAAAAAAAGAGAAAACAACAAAACAAAGAAAAAGGGTCAAGGGTACTGTTCACAGCTTCTGAAAACGAAACACTATTCACAGCAACACCCATCGCCCCTGTTCTCCTTCCCCTTTCATCATCCTTTGTCCAAATCAGACCCAAAATTTGTTCACCAGCTTCAGAATCACTGTAGCGCCCATGTTCCCCTGTTTTCTGTGCCAAAAATCACACCCAAGTCTGTTCACTGTAGCGCCCATGTTCCTCTGTTTTCTTTGCCCAAAATCAGACCTAAGTCTATTCACAGTTTCTGTTTACAGCTTCTTCACCAAATTGACAAGGCAAAGTCACTTCCTTCCTTCTTTGAATCATTGTTAACCAAAACTCTTGCCAAAGACAGACAGAAATCCAGCATTCAAACACAATCCCATGCTCACAAGTGAACTCCAGCAGTGTCTATAAAAGGGGGACGAAAATCAGAGGGAGAGGGGGGTTTTTTTCTTTTCACCAAAAAAAGGTTTTCAGCAGAATCTGAAACCAGAGAAATAGAAAAAATCATATAGCAAAACTCTACACAAAAGAGCACTGTTATCTTTTCTTTCATAAACCACCAACAAAACCTCACTCAAAACAGCAACTCATCCCTCAAAAACATCACAAAAAAGAAACAATCACTTAAAGAAAGGAGATTAGTAGCAAAATACGTCCTTGCTACTTTTCACTTTCTTCACCTCTACTTCTAATCAAAACCACAACCATTCAAAAGCTCTCACATTTTTCGTGCATCTGAAGCTTTGCTAAGAGTTTGTGAGTATTTTTTGACCCTTTTACTTCAGTTTTAGCATTTGTTTAAGTGTTCTTACAGTTTTTTTTCATAAACGATGCTTTTTTCACCATAAGTTCATGAGCATGACTTAAGGCCAAAATGTAGTTCGTTTTAGGACATCTTTTGGTAGATTTAAGACCACTAGGATGTAGTATTCATGACAAGCTTTACAGTGATGTTCTTATTTTCGTATTTGGTTCAGAACTGAGTGAGAAAAAAATATACAAAAATCCAAAAAAATCATGTTTTTCTGTTGTATTTTTCTGCTGCTGTTCCTGCATAATTTTCTGCATTTTTTAGTCATTTTTAACTCTTTTTTGCATTCAAAAGAATCATTCAAAAACCTCAAAAAATCACAAAGTTTACAAATCACCAAAACAGAAGTGGATTGCTTCTTTTTCTTACTGTTTTCAAACATTTTTTACCCCCCTGAGGTTCTGAAATCAGAATCAGAAGCAGCTTCTGAACAGTACTTCAGAAGCAGCTTCTGAACAGTACTTCAGAAGCAGCTTCTGAACAGTACTTCAGAAGCAGCTTCTAAACAGTACTTCAAAACAGCTTCTGAACAGTGCTTCTGAACCCCCAGAGTCTGAACAGTGCGTCTGATGGTCAACAAAAGTCAGCGTCTGAACAGTGAGTCTGATGGTCAACAAAAGTCAGCGTCTGAACAGTGCGTCTGATGGTCAACAAAAGTCAGCGTCTGAACAGTGCGTCTGATGGTCAACATTCAGCGTCTGAACAGTGCGTCTGATGGTCAACAAAAGTCAGCGCCTGAACAGTGCTTCTGAAGTTCAGAGTCTGAAGTCAGCTTCTGAAGGCTTCGCAGAGCGAAGTTCTGGTCGCTCTGCGACTGCTTCTGATGTCAGCTTCTGAGTTTCAGCTTCTGAAGGCTTCGCAGAGCTAAAAGGTTCATAGTCCCCCCCACCCACCTAAGCACGAGGCTAAAATTAGGTGAAGTGCTTTAAGTCTTTAGTTTTCCGGAATGCAATACAGAACTATGTTTCATATGACAGTTCACAGCCTCCCAAGCACAAGACCTGAAAGGCCGAAATGTTTGATAAGCTCTATGCTAATGTCGAGGTGATCTACTTAGTAGACATGATAGTTTGATAACCTAAAATTAGGCAAGTCGCCATGGACAAAGATCTGGTAATCACCGGGGTTATCCAAATGTAGCTACATCCTGCTTATAAAATCATCTAGACTAGGTAAATCTAATTCATTATGCCCGACTGATGTTGAAACCATTGGACTTTAGGTGATTGGGGTGTTCCTGGTGTCCTACTTCCAGAAACTGTTATCATACACATCCTAGACAAATCCCCATCATGGTTGTAACCGCGATTGATTATGAGGTTGTTGTTAGGGATACAAATCCCAGTGGCGTTACACAATCATATGATCAAACCAGGAAAGACTAGGGATTTATTATCACCACATCCAGCTATACCTCTGATTTCGTCAGCTATAACACAAACAATATCCATTTTTTTTTCGCAGTAACTATATAGTATATGAGGCAGCCTGTATCTAGGTTGATGTATGACAATTGACTTTGTGGTTTTATGTTATGTGCAATGATTAACATTACAACTTGAGCAATTGGGGTTAAGTGGTTTAGTTTAGAATAGATTTTGGTTGTCTTCAAAATTAAAATTCTATGAAATACATAGGATTTTGTTGAGACATATATAAAAGACATAAAACAAATGTAATTGAAGAATTAATTCATAATACCTCTATGTCCTCTATGTTATGACTATCTTCTTCCGCATTTGATTTTGAACTATCCATTGTTATGTGACTTTTCTTCTTATAAAAAGTGGCAAGGAAGTGGTGTAGGGGAAGACAGAGTCGACTGGTATACGAAAATACAAGAGAAAATGGAAGTTGTGATGGTTAATAGCTTGGGAAGTGAAGCAAAAAATACTGGTATAGAAAGAAAAAAAAACGGCAATTAGGTTTTGGAAGAGCCACACAAATAAGGGTTAGTTGGAGTAAAGAAATACGGATGAAACATGTGCAAGGGACCATAATAATAAGAGACATAGAATCATAGAATTTTTGGAAAGGAATTAACCAAAAGAAGAAATAATAAATTATTTCTAAAATTAAAAGGTGGGTCATTGATCAAGCATGTGAGCACCTAATGGACACCCGCAAAAAATACCCAAAATGGGCAGGGTAATGGGTTCGGGCTTGGGTCCGGGTAATTACCCGCAAATTTAAATGGGTATGGACCCGGGTATGGGCACTATACTACCCAGTCCCGCAACCCGCATATACGTATTTATATAATATGATAAATAATTTATTTATTTTTTATTGTACAATTAATTAATTTATTTAGCTATTCAAGCATAAATCTTAACTTAAAAACTGCTTAATTTATTTGAAATTTATTAGATCATATTTTTATTTCAATTGTGATGTTTTTCATTGTCTTTTCGTAATTAAAGCGCGGGTAATGAGTGCGGGTATGGACACTTAGGTGTCCAGAGGGTATGGAGAAAGACACTAAAGTTGTTGCCCACGAGGGTACGGACTCGGGTACTGGCATTTTTTATAAACGCGGGCATGGGGAGGGGTACTATAGTACCTTACCCGTGGGGTACCCATTGCCATCCCTACCTAATATGATATATATTTTTTTTATATTTTTTATTGAGTTTTGTCCAAAATCTGTCAGAAACGTTGAGACAAATGTCAAGTGAACGATTGTGAGTTGTATATTTTTTCACATTTATGTTTAATTTGTCTCAAATTAGTTTGTAATAAATTCGGAAAAAATAAAAATAAAAATCGGCAAATTCTTATTTATCAATCAATAAAAAGTGTGTAGAGTTTGCTGCTGAGTAGACATCAATCAAACTCATTAATTTGTCTTCCACTATTTATGCTAAAACACAAAAAGTCAAACACAAATAAATAATTTTGATTGATGTCACCTCAGCATGAGTAACTATGTCGCCTCTTGTTGATGTGTAATGTAGTGGTCACAATAAAAGTTAGGCTAAATTATATTTTTTTATCCATTTAAGTTGATTTTAGATTTTACTTTTGTCACGTAAGTTTTTAATTTCCTTCCATTTTGGTCCCATAAATTAAAAATGTTAGACAACTTAGTCCCTTAAATTTTTTTTTATTTTGGTCACAAAACTTACAAAAGTACTCAAATACGTTGTTCCTTTAAATTACAAACCTTAAATACTTTTGTCCTTTCAATTAAGGACCAAAATGTCTTAATATTTGTAACTTAAGAGACGAATGTGTCCAATATTCATAACTTAAGGGACTAAAATGAAACCAAAAAAATTAAGGGAATAATACAATGTCTAAAACTTAAGGTACTAGAATGAAAGAAAAATACTTAAGGGATTAGAGCGAAATCTAAAAATAACTTAAAGAATAAATGTGTAATTTATCCTAAAAATTATATGTAAATTGAGAGGGAATTTGAAGTTATAGTTAAATTAATAAAAAATCAAATTAAATAATTAAATAATTAAGTTAATTATATTTTAAGGTCATATGAATGATATGTAAAAAAAATGCCACTTTCATAAATAAATAAAAAAAAAACAAAAATGTCACTTTGAACATAAAACATGAAATTTTGTAAATAAAATTGAAAACAAAAAATTAATAGGGGTCAAAATTTAAAGGAAATTTTTAGAAGGACCAAAAGTAGAAGTTGGTAATTGAAAGGAGATAATCATTTAGTCCTTAAATGTGTAACGAGTAGGCACAATATCCCTTCAACTTAGCGAAATTACAAAATAGTTCATGATTGGTTACTCTGTTGGTCAAAATAGTCTTTGACGTCCCGGGATCTGAAAAATATTTTTCATTAATTCTAGTTGGTTTATATACCTGAGAGACTATTTTGACTAACATAGTGCTTAATCAAAGACTATATTAAAATCTCACTACATTGAGGACTATTATTCTTACTAATTATACATTTAAGGACGAATATGATTATTTGTTGAAATTCCTGGCATGACCTGGTTCTGAACCGTAAAACAGAGTATGCAAACAGCAGTTCAGAAGCAGAAATATAAAAGATAGAAAGTAAAGGAACACAGTTGATTTGTTAACCCAGTTCGGTGCAACTTCACCTACATCTGGAGGCTACCAAGCCAGGAAGGAAATCCACTAAAATAGTATCAATTCGAAGTCCTATGACACAGCCCCTATGACAACAACCCCTGTTTCACAGCCCCTTTTCACTTAATCACTACCTGTGGTATTTCTACCTAGGAACTTCTAGATATAAGACCCCTCTTACTTCCCTCAGTCAATCACTGCCCCAGTGATTATCAGACTCTAAACAAAACAAAGATGGAGACACTCTCCTAAAAACTCAATACGTCACACTTGCTTAAAAACTTCAAGTGATTACAACTCAATAACAACAACCAACTCTAAACACTTGAGTGGTGTACAAAAACAAAGCACAAAGCTTACAGACTCAAAACCTAAGTATGACTCTATATATCTTCTGTTTTGAATGAATTTCTTCAATAGCAGCGTCCTCTATATATAGCTGCAGCAACATAATTCTTGAATCAAATCTTCTTCAAAGATATATTCCCAGAATTCTTTAGAAGCAAATGGAAGCAATATATTTTCCTGCAATATATTTTCCAAAGATTTCTTTGAAAATATATTCACAAATAATTGAATCCAATCTTCAGAAAATATCTTGCGAAATTAATCTTTCTTCTAGAAACATCAGCTTGAAGAATTCTTCAATTAAATCTTTAAAAGATAATGTGAGAAAATAAAACAGCTCCAAGACACAAGAAAGAACACAAAAAACGTGCTTCTGAAATGCAGCTTCTGAAGGTCAACGAAAGTCAGCGTCTGAACAGTGCGTCTGAAGGTCAACGAAAGTCAGCGTCTGAACAGTGTGTCTGAAGGTCAGCTTCTGAACAGTGCGTCTGAAGGTCAGCTTCTGAACAGTGCGTCTGAAGTACTGTTGCAGCTTCTGAAGACATACTCCTTGAGATTTCAGCTTCTGAAGCACAAATTGCTTGTCTATTTGATTTTAGCAAACATAAAGGCAACAACCAAATATCCAACATTTGTTATTTTTTTATTCCTAGAAAACTTCCAAGATATAAATTATTGTATATAAAACAGCAAGAAGTAATGTACTACGACATTTGGAGGGACAATGAATATCATTATAAATGGTGGTTATCTAGCTAAAACAATGGTTTCTGATACGTTAGCTACATAAACCGATTCATCTCTCGTGCTTCCATTATTTCTATGAACCATTTCAAAAGATAGACACTCCCTCAGTTCTGCCAATATTTGGTTCATGTCTGGCCTTTCTGCTGCATTTGGTGAAATGCATGACATGGCAATCTATACAACTTTTCGTGCTGAATT
The DNA here is from genome assembly GCA_018208015.1 of Medicago ruthenica. Classification (NCBI taxonomy): domain Eukaryota; kingdom Viridiplantae; phylum Streptophyta; class Magnoliopsida; order Fabales; family Fabaceae; genus Medicago; species Medicago ruthenica. The sequence continues at coordinate 38,601,157 of CM031378.1, forward strand.
GATGCTAAATTTACCCTCCAACTTTGGATCAACAAAATTCTGAATATCTCCTCCTCCAAATATTACAGGAATAATCCATTCAAGTATGTGGATGTTTTCTCCAGCTGCTCTTACTATTGCTTGACGACCAGTGATCAACACAAATAGAATTATTCCAAAGCTGTAGATATCATTTTTTTTATTTGTGTTTCCTGTTCTCTGATATCTATTAAGAAAACTAACAAATAAACATAATTAGTGATATTGATCTAATTATCATATTGTTTCTTGTCAATCTAATGTTCAATTATACAAATTATAGATCAAAATAAACAACTCTTTTTTGTCAAAAATATTATTAATATAGTACCAGAAAAGTTTTATTAAACTCATTGATAAACTTATATATCTCAAGTTTCCTAAAATAATATTACATCTAATCTATAATAAAACTTAGTAAACTGGTAGATGTGTTTCAAAAATTTGTAACAACCAAAAATGTTGTAGAATTCACATTCTAGATATAAACAGATGTTGCATCAAGAGATTGAGAGATAATATATGCCACAAATTATTGAAATCTGGTCATATTTTTTTTTATAATGCCATTTCGTACTTACGCAGGATCAACATAACCTAGTGTACCAGCAGGTTGAGTGGATATATGAGAATCAATATCATTACCAAAAGCCCTACTTAGGCCAAAATCAGCTATCTTGGCTTGCATATTATCATCTAGTAATATGTTGGTCGGCTTTAAATCTCTATGGATAATAGCTGGTTTACATCCATTATGCAGATATTCCAATCCTGAAAATCTAACAAATTAGTTCAATGTAAAGGGTAGAATAAGCAAGAAACATACCAGAAAGTGCACATTACCATATGCCGCATCAACTGCAATTTTGAGTCTCTCATTCCATTTTAAGACATTTTCATAATCTTCTACATGCAAATAGATAGGCATTAGTCTTGTAGTTTTGGATAAACACTCTTTAAAATGAAAACACAGAAAAAATTCTTCCAAGTGGATTAGGTTTTATATATGTGACATAAAATCTACCGATGTGGAATTATCCAAGTGGATTAGGTTTCCTGGCACGTCAATAAAAATAAAACAGAGGAACCAAAAAAATATTTTTTAAATGGGAACCAATTTCGTAAACGGAGAAAAATAAGGAGACCAAAGCTGCAATTAATCCAGTTAAAGACAAACCATAATTACCTAACAAGTGTTGTTGAACATTTCCATTGCTCATGTATTCATAGATCAATGCTTTGATTTCATCTTCATCACAATACCCAATGAGAGAAACCAAATTTCTATGATGAACAATCATTAGAAGTTGCGCCTGCATTTTGAGTTCATATTATCTCTACCATAGTTAACTATGGAAAATATTGTAGGATTATTGATGTAAATACTATTATTTGAATAAAATCATGATTGAATACATTGTGTTATGATTAACTTGAATCCAATGACTAACCTCAGATTGAAATTCCTTATAACCTTGCTTTGATGATTTTGAAAGCATTTTTACAGCTACTTGAGTGTGATCATGTAAAATGCCAATGTAAACTTTTCCAAATCCTCCTTCTCCAATAATGGTTTTGAAGTTATCATTAATATTGAGAATTTCAGTGTAACTGAATGTTTGATGCTTTGATTGCATCCAACGCCTTTTCTTAGAATTTGACCACCTAGCTACTACATTAATAAAGAAAGTTGAATGAAAATAAGCATGGATGTGGAAAAAATTTAAACATGAATGTTGATATAGAGATTGGAACAAAACCATTTTTCTGTCTTCTAGTAGTAGGTTTCTACCACTAAGAATTTGTTTATGACTTCAACATAATGTAATGATCATTCAATTATTGAGCAAAAGCTGATATCATTATTGAAGCACCTTTTTGTCTTCTGAATATCCTATTGGGAAAAACCCAAGTCCCACATCGGATAGATAAGACTCATGATAAGAGTTTATATAGATATCCCACACATTAGCTCCAATATGTTACATGAAGTAGGTATAGTCAAATTCGAAAACAAACCTGATTGATCCTGAGCTTGTATCAAAACCAAAATAGTAAGGAAACCGGGCAATACAGAAAGAAAATGGGGTAACATTATCATCGTTCTTGTTCTTGTATAAATGCTAATACAAGGAAGCATTTATACTTATAGAGAATCGCATTCCACTTCAATATACATACGCAAAACGCTGTCAAATTTTCTATTTTTTAAATATTTATTTTAGACATCTAAATTCGATTTCAGGTGGAACAATTATTTTCTATTACATAAATCAATATACATAAGCACCTGTTTTTCTGATGAACGGAAGGGTTAACAAAAAAAAAAAAAACTCCCATTAAGGGGCATTTGTTTCAAGTATAATAGATTTATTTTTGGAAATAACTTTTCGAAGAATATTATGAAAAAAAAGTGTGTTTTATTCCTAACTACATAAAAATAATGTTTGAATATTTTGGGAAACTTTATAATACTAAAGCCATTAGATAGACTCTTCATAATTAAAAACAAATTAATCACAAAAATTATATTATGAAATGTGTCTCAATATAGTATGTCTACAATGTTTCCGGAGTTTATTAAGAGCAACATTATCTAGCAACAACTTGAATCTATGATTGATTCAGAAGACTCATAGGTCGTTAGATGAGACACTATGAGTATTAAGTATTCTACAATGTTTGGTTTCATCAGAGGCTAATTGATTCATAGACTCTACAATTGATTTAGTTTGAAGCAGTATTAGATGCTTATGCGCCAAATCGAATATATTCCATTTTTTTGTTGGACAATTATTTAATACTATTTGCTTGTTTGCCTATTTTATTATTATACCAGTGTATTATCTCGGCGTTGTCCAGGTTTTATATATAATATTACTAGTCGAGCTCTTTTAAAAAGAATATTATTAGTCGAGTTATATGTAAAATATTCATTAAAAATTCACATATACCAAAAGTAATAAAGAAAAAAGATTACTTGTATATTGTCCCATGATTATCAAATGAACTATAAACACCTATCTAACATATAAAATAAATAAATCCTAATTGCGTAAGTTTAAATAATAATCAAATAATGTGTGTTTAGAATGAATAGAATTGGCACATGTAAGTAAAAAGTGATATTTTCTTATATTTAAAATTGATTAAAATAAATAATTTAATTTTAATCAAATATTTTTTTTGAAGGATTAATTTTAATCAAATAGTTATTTAAATTTTCTCTATCAATTTATTTTTTAAAAAATGAATTATCTTTTTAAAGAAAATTGGTTACAAAAAGTTTAGGTGAGCCCCGGCTGCCCACCAGAGTCAGGGCAGACTTCAAGCTCAAAGAGCGTTTACATATATGTACTTACAGACCACTTATCAAAAATGTTCTCAAATCGGCAACGACAATTGAACCCAAGACCTTGGGCATGAGTCAACTTTTTATCAATTGAGTCAACCTTAATTGTTAATTATCTATTAAATTTGATAAAAGCTATGTTGAGTTTAATATAATTTAAACTGAATTTTAATTAAGGATAAAATTGAGAATCACATAAATAATTAGAATTGAAATATAGGGTTATATTAAAAAAGAACAAAAAATTTGTATATTTATAATCAATTTTAATAATAATAATAATAATAATAATAATAATAATAATAATAATAATAATAATAATAATAATAATAATAATAATAATAATAATAGACTTGTCATCGAAGAACATTTGAAAGAGATGGTAAGGAATCTCTTCCACCTTAACCAGAATTGGGTTTAATTCTAACACTAGTAATGCAGCAGTGTTAAATCTCTAGAGGAGTTTTGCCAACAATTGTGGTCCTATCCGATTCGAGGGATTAATATATGCAGTTGCACGCAAAAGATGTCTGGTTCATGCAATAAAAATAATAATAGACCTTTCAAAAAAATAATAGTAATAGTAGCAATTATTGAAGATGACAAAGAAAAATATAAGCATGACACAGGCGGATAAAATCTACCATGGGTATATGCAAATAAAGTATAACATATGATTTCTAAAAAAAAATAATAGTCCGAAAAAACAATAATTGTTTATATATTTTTTTTTTTGAAAGAGACGATTTATTAAGAAGAAAACAAGTCAGATACAAAATGTGCCCTTACTTCTATTGGCACTTCTTCTATCTATCCACACCTTTTCTCCCTCTATAAGGGCCAATTGAGCCAATTTATGAGCCAACTGGTTCCCATCTCTACCCGTGTGCTTAAAGGTCACACAATCTGATCTACTCACACAATCCCAAATGCCATAAACAATACTACCAACATAGGTTCTAGGTAACACTATCTCTTTGTTGATGATTTTAATGATGTTCTGGTTGTCACTTTCAATTTCAAGGTTAAGAAAACAACACTCTTCAGCTCGTTTGACTGTGCAGTAGATGGCAAAGGCTTCAGCTGTGTCAGTGTCTTCAAATCTGGTAGTCACTGTTATTGCACTGAGGACATATAAGGGAATAACGAACTCTTCTAACCGGTAAAGAATAATTGATTATACGCCACATAAATGTTTGATGTCGAGGGATGGTTTGAATAGACCACAGCTTCTTCCACATAGTAGAAGGACATGTAACTTCCTCTTTTTGCCGTTGATAGATTGCATTATACCCAGACCTTACTGTGTACGTAGCATCCATCCTTTGTGTACGACCACATTAATTGATCTTCCTTAGTCTCATGAATAACAGGGATCTGGAGGATTTGATCCTGATCTATAGGCAAGAAGGTATTACATATAATATTATGATTCCAGCCACCTGATTCCCCATCCAAAAGATCCTTGACCAATAAAACATTAGGATTCCCAATGTTTTAGGTTAGAACTTTAAATCTATTCTAGAAAGGTAGGTAACCAGTTATCTTCCCATATTTTGATATCCTTACCATGACCAAATTTCCAGCAACTGCCTTTTTTGATGACCCATCTAGCATGATTGAGACTTCTCCAAGTGTAACTAGGTTTGGAGCCTAACCCACACTTAGGATAGTGTTTGGCTTTTAGACATCTCCCTAGATAAAAGGGTATCAGGATTTATGTGAAGTCTCCAAACTTGCTTGACCAACATAGCCATATTGAACATGCTAAGGTCCCTGAAGCCCAAACCCCCATCCAATTTTGGTTTGTATAGGTTATTGGTTTTAGTCCAGTGGATTTTCCTTTGGTTGTTTTTGCTTCCCCACCAGAACTTACAAATCTCACATTCAATTTTTTTGCAAATATTTTGGGGAATAAGAAAGCAACTCATAACATATGTTGGTATGGCCTGAATCACAGCTCTAATTAAAACACCCCTTCCTGCAAAAGAAAGATTTTTTTCCTTCCACCCTTTAAGCTTAGCCCAAACTCGGTCCATAATAAAGCTAAAGGTTTGGCTTTTAGAATGACCCATCTGAGTTGGAATCCCTAAGTATTTATCAATATTAGTGGATATATTGATAGGAAGTTGGCTTTGAAACTCTTGTTTGATTGATTGAAGAGTTTTGGGACTAAACATCATTTCAGATTTTCCTAAGTTGACTTTTTGACCAGATATCCTTTCATATTCGATTAGAATGCTCATCACCTGTTTTGCTTCATTGGCTTCTGCCCTGCAAAAAATAGATGGGAAATGGGGGGAGCATCCTTGGCAATGGTGATGCCGTTTATAGTTCCTTTGCCTTGACTCTGAGATATGGGTCTAGACAAAACCTCAGCACAGATAATAAAGAGATAAGGAGATAATGGGTCCCCTTGCCTAATCCCTCTATTAGGATAAAAATTCTTAGAAGGATTACCATTGATAAGAATAGAAAAAGACACAATTTTGACACATAACATAATAGTTTTAGTCATCTTTGCAGGAAAACCCATAGTTAGAAGGGACTGTTATAATAAATTCCATTATATTCTATCATAAGCCTTTGCCATATCAAGTTTTATGCCTACCAAACCTTTCTTTTTATTATTATTATTATTATTCTTAATGTGATGAATAATAACTTCATAAGCTAAGATAGAATTATCAGTAATCAGCCTTCCTGAAATAAAGGCACTTTGGTTATGAGATATAATTTTAGGAAGAATATTTTTAATTCTATTAGCCAAAGCTTTAGTGACAATTTTCAAAATAACGTTACAAAGAGCAATAGATCTATACTCAGGCGTTTGCAGGATGCTTAGTTTTAGGGATGAGACAAATATATGTGTGATTATCATTAATAGGATTAGCATCATTATTTAAAATATTCAAAACATGATTGGTAACATCAGTGCCAATGATGTCCCAGTGACTTTGATAAAAACTGGCGTTTAAGCCATCAGGGCCTGGAGCTGCAGTTCCTTTAAACTGAAAGGTATGAAATAGTAACAAAATTGATTAAATTAAACTCATATGTAGTATTAAAAGAATTAAAAAAAGAGAATAGCTTAATATAATAAATTATACTTATAAGAAAATGGAAATATGTATTAAAATATGTATGAATAGTGGTTTTATGAAAGTTTGGTTTGATTAAAATTGGCTTAATTGATTCTTTGGTCCCCTAACTTATTTGTTGTTTTCATTTTGGTCTCATAACTCTAAAAAATATCTTTTTTGGTCATTTAAAAAATTTCTCTATATATAACTAGCGAAAAAACGGATACTCACGTGCCCGTCTTTCTGTTTTTTTTATTGTCTAACGGGTCTAAATTATGAACGGTATTTTATATGAAATTTTATTTTGATTAAAATTATAAGTACAAATATTTGTGACTTTCAAATTGTAACAAACCCAAAAAGGTCTCTATTTCGGCCACTAAAATCAGTCACAAAATCAGTCACTACATATGGAGGTTCTAAATCCGTCTGCAATTCAGTCACTGTTTTTCGTCACAAATACGATCGCTGTATACTAGTCGCTATTTCGGTCACAAAAGATTAGCGACCAGCGTATTAGCAACTCTTATTTTTGGTCGCTATTTCGGTCACGGAATCTGTTAGTGACCGATTTTGATGATTTAGCGACCGAATTTTTAGTCTCTAAACCACTGATTTCTAGTAGTGAATGGCCGAATTTTCAAGCATAAGGAACACTCTTTGCATCAACTGCTTGAAAAAATTAAGTTACAAACGTTCTGGTGGTTGAAAGTGGAATATCCTACTTTCTCTGTTGATTATGATTATTGGTGGATTAACCCAATTATGTGTTTGAGAGCTATAACGTAATTGTACATTTCTTCCATTGTTTTCGTTCCTTTTTATCTTGTGACTTGTTCATGTAAACTCTTGACTTAACCTTTTCTTCTTAGCACACCTTGTGCTTGGAAGTCTTGGTTCTTTGGCTTTTTTAATTTCATTTTAGCCTCTTTAAAAAAAACATTAAAGTTACTTTTAAGTAAAAAAATAATATGAAACTTTCTTTGTACTTAATATTATTTTACTAAGTTTTACTTTTAAAAACTTTTAGGTGGTTACAAAAAAAGGTCAAATTTACTTAAAAAACTTTTAGGTGGTAACAAAAAAGGTTAAATTTACTTTAAAATAACAAAAAAAAAGAACTTGATTTTTTTTGTTACTCAAGAACTTTACTTTTAAAATTGTTTTACTTTAAATATTAAAAATAATTTTTTGACCAAAAAAAGGGCCTAATTAAAAGCAACAATGATAAATAGACACCATTTATTTCTCTACATAAATTCAGTATCTCATTTTATATATATCGCTCTCCTCCTATCACATCACCAAGTTTATCACATCATTATTTTATTCTCTTTTTTTATTTCGTTGTTTTAAGGTGTATACATCCCTTGAAGGTGTACACAAAACATTCTTCAACTAAAAGAGAAATGATATTTGTACAATTATTTTGTGACAACTTTTGTAACAACTTTCTCTCTCATACTCATATTATGTTTTTACTTTCTCTCTCTATTACTTTGGTTTCCGAGTCAATATCTACTTTTCTTTGTAAATTTATGGTTATCCCAAAAGTTGTCGCACAAATGATTATTCAAATAATACATCTCTTTACAAAATTCTTTCACATGTTTTTCAATAAATTATAACATCATTATTTAATTCTTACTTTTGAAAATATAACACTCCTTATCTTTTAAATATCATATTGAAATTACAATAATGTATAGAAGTTTACTTGTACCAAACTCTATATATAACTCTCTCTCTCTCTACATATATATATATATATATATATATATATATTACCATAGTATAGCAAATAAATGTTCAAAATTCAACTGAGATATGTATATGTATTACTGTCTCAAATATGATTATCTCTAACTGAGAAAATTTGTAAAAAATCTAGAAAAAAGAATAATTTACTAGTACATGTTCTTTTTTTAGGGGATGTCAGTAGTTTTATATATATATATATATATATATATATATATATATATATATATATATATATATATCTTTATGATTCAAATACAAACTTTGGTATCATCGCCTCTTTCTAATTTAGGTATATATCTTTATGTGCAACTAATTTGTTGTTATGGTCTATTGATCTAGTTATTTATAATTAAGTAAGAAAATTATATTTAATATTAGTATCGTTCTATAAGAACAAGTGATGTTAAAAGTTCATAATAATCCATGTCTGGCTTATCTACGCCTGTGGCCGTTTTTTCCCAGGGAAGGGAGTTGGCTCTTTTTGGGCATGTAGTCTTTTACCAGAACTTTTTGTGGATTGTTGTTTTCTGTTTAATCTCTATTTGTTCTTATATTATGAGACTAATTATAAATATTATATTCTTACTTAGTTTTCTTAACTAAGTCAATAAACCATAACACACTTTATAATTATCTTCATGGAAGATAATAATTCTATTTCTGATAATAGTTTGGTTAAAAACCAAAATTTGATAGATTATCCTCAATCTTTGGATAAAATTAATAAATGGATTATGCCATCCGTTCCTTCAAACCAAATTTATAATTTTGGAAAATTTGATATAGCATCTAGGTTTGCTATAAAGAAAATGGAACAGACTATCCGTATTAAGGGAAATGATCAGACAGTAAAATTATTACACAAAAAGGATTTAAAGACCTTTTTAACTTATAATTATGTCCATATTGGATTAATACAAGTTTCTTTTAGACCTTTAACCTTATTAGGTTTAAATGCTAGTATAATGGCTTATGTTAGAGATAGCAGATGCCAAGATTTTAAACAATCTTTAGCTGGAGTTATAGAAACCAGTCTTTGTCATGGACCTATCTGGTTTGATGTTAAACCCAATTTAACTCTGTCTATGACAGATGAAAATCTTTATGATGCCATGGAACTCAAAGTTCATACTCATGATTATAATTTTAAATCTGGAAGTGAAATAATAGCTGTGTGTTATAGGATCTTTTATAAAGTTATCAACACACTTAATCCTGAGGTTAAACAAATAAGTTTTCCCGGAACCACTACATTAGTTAATACTAATTTACTTACAACTAACGTTGCCACTAATAGATTAATAAAGTGGGATGAAATAAACTTTCCTGAAAGTTGGAATCTTCTTCAGGAGACTAATCCTGAACCAATTATCAATAATAATATTGATCAAATTATTCAGAATACTGAAGGAGACATAGAAGTTAGATTTGCTTCTAGTAGATCCTTTAGGATCCCTAGAAGTCTATCTTCTACTTCTTCTAGGTATCAAACGGCTAATGAAGCTTCAAATTTTTCTAGTAGAAAGTCTACTTCTCAAATCAAAGAAGATTTTGATACTGACACTGTTGAACATATTGTTATCAGTGATAATAATATTCCTCAAGGAATTTATAGTAGAAAATCTCCTACACAATCTGAAATGAGTTTTCATGGATTGTAGTCCAGGAAGTGATTTCAGAAGATTCATCAATGATGAATTTAAATTACCTAGATATAAAAAATTTAGATCCTGGTATTTTAAAATTTTTTTTAAAGAACAACAAGATTTGTTCAAAGAAAAGTTTTATAAAGAACTAGATAGAGAAAAAAATTTTATCCCTTTTGTCACTTGGTTTTATGATTATTTAATCAGAAAAACTAAAAAAAAAAATTTAGTTTTAAAAACCAAGAATTGGGTTAAAGCTGTTAATGGAACAACTATACAGTCTCCTTCTCCTCCTGAGCAAGAAATTGTTTTAGGAAAAAATATTGTTGCTAATGCGTACAGTACTTTTGTTAAAATAACAAGTACTCTTCAAGAATTAAATGATATTATAAAGGCTCAAAATTATACTAATGTCTTTCTAACTAGTCTTGGAGATCAATATATATCTCTGGAAAAAGATCTTGGTTATATTAAGACTCTTCTTGAAAATCAAGTTATCCAACAAAAAATTATTTTGGAAAAACTTGACAAACAACAAAGTCAAGAAAATCAACAAAAAATTATTTTGGATAAAATAAATGATCAACAGAAAATCATTATTAAGAAACTTGATTTACCTGTTACTTCTTCTATAGCGTCTACATCTAAACCTATAGAGAAAATAAGGGAAAGCCCCTTAATCCAACCTCCTATCCAAATGAAAGGATTTAAATTGGAAAGTGATACTAGCGAATTTATTAGTATCTTGGAAGAAAAACTTAAGAAAATGCATCTTAATAATATAGATATATCAAAAAAATCTGATAAAACTGAAACTTCTGATGAAGAAGAAATCAACAATATTGATGATTTAACCACTATGTTTAAAGAACAAAACCATGAGGTTTATGAACCCGAGATTAATCCTATTAATTCTCAAAGACGTTTGGATAAGTTCTATTATAAAAGACCTTCTCCTCAAGACATTCTTTTTGAAGAAGATGGATTCAATCAAAATAGTTATTGTGGAAAATCCATTTATGAATGGAATATAGACGGTCTTAATGACTCGCAAATCCTTAAAGTTATACATAGAATGATTATGTATTCCACTGTTTGTACCCAAAATGGGAATGAAGATAATACTATAGCTATTTTTATAGCAGCTGGTTTCGTTGGCCAGTTAAAAGGTTGGTGGGATAATTATCTCGATGCTGATGAAAGGCATGAAATCCTTAACCATAAGAAAGCCATGGATGATGATGACGATAATAATCGTTCTGCCATAGGACAGGGAGATGCAGTGTACACTATGTGCCTTTCTATTCTCCTCCACTTTGTAGGTTCTATAGGACCTCTTTCTGAGAAAGTCAATACACTTCTCCAAAACCTCAGATGTCCTTCTTTGACTCATTTTAGATGGTATAAGGACACCTTCCTAGCCAGAGTTTTTATGCTTAAAGACTCTAATTCCGACCATTGGAAATCCAAATTTGTAGATGGTCTTCCTCATCTCTTTGCCGAAAAAGTTAGGCAAACCCTTAGGTATCAAAATGATGGTATAAATATTTATTACCATAAGTTAACCTATGGTCATATCATTAGTACTTGTATTAATGAAGGGTTAAATTTATGTAATGACATAAAACTAAAAAATCAACTTAAAAGTCAAAGACTAACTGAGAAACACCAATTAGGTGAATTTTGTGATCAATTTGCTTATGATATAGGGGAAAATTCTCCTGATAAAACTAAGAGAGATAAAACTCTTAAGAAAACCAGCAATAGCTATAAGAAACCTTATAGGAGGAAGAAGTTTAAGAAACCCTTTCGTGAGAAAGAAAAAGTTTATAAAAATGATAAAAAGAAAAAACCTAATAGGTCTGAAATTACTTGTCAGAAATGTGGTAAAGTTGGCCATTATGCCAATCAATGTTGGACTAAAAAAGCCCTCAAAAATATTGAAGATAGTAATCTTCGAGCTCAATTAGAGAAAGTTCTCATAATTAATTCTGACGAAGATAACAGCTCTTCTGATGAAAATCTTGAGATGATTAATGAATCATCCTCTGATAGCAGCAATGAAGAAATATCTTCTGATGACAATAATGATTGTCAATGTGACTATTGGAAATCCATTGTGGATATGAATGGCTTAAATGTCCTCACTAAGGATCATGATGAAACTTTAAAAGTTTTAGAATCCATTCCAGATAATAAGCTGAAAAGAGAAATGATAGAATTCTTAATAAAAAGAAGTTCTCCTAAAGATAATCCAAAAATTTTGGATGAACCTTATAAAATTAGTGAAGTTTTATCTAGACTTCAAAAGGTCAATAAGAAAGAAACTCCGGTTTCTATCAATGACCTTAAAAGAGAAATAAACTCTTTAAAAGCTGAAATAGCTAAAATAAACAAAGATAATAATATATTATCTCAAAGAATTACCCATTTAGAAAAGGGAAAAAATATTATTGATAACCTATCTTCTTCCTCTTCTGAAGGAGAAGACTATTTATCTACTCTTGAAAGAGTAACTTCGCAAAAGTGGTTTAAAAAATTACTTTAATTATTAATAAAAATTTTATTTTGCAAGATGAAATAGCCCTTGTTGATAGTGGAGCTGATCTCAATTGCATTCAGGAAGGAATCATTCCTACCAAATATTTTGAAAAAACTACTCAATCTCTCACCCAAGCTGGTGGAGATAAGCTTAAAGTTAATTATAAATTAACTAATACTTATATTTGTAATCAGAATATTTGTCTTCCTACACATTTTATTTTAATTAAAGGTTTAACCCAAAGGATTATACTTGGGACCCCTTTCTTGCATAATATTATGCCTATCATTAATATTGACCAATCAGGTATTACATCTTATATTAATGATCAAAAAATATCTTTTGAATTTATTACTGATCCCCAAACTAGGGTTATTAATGAAGTTAAAGAATTACTTAAAAACAAGAAGAAACAATTATGTTTTCTTAAAGATGAAGTAAAAATTTTAACTGTTGAAAATTGTCTTAATAAAGAAGAAATTAAAAGACAAATTAAATCTTTAGAAAAACAATTTCAAATTGAAATTTGTAATGATGTCCCTAATGCTTTCTGGGATAGGAAAAAGCATGTTGTCACTCTTCCTTATTTGGATGATTTTAATGAAAACCAAATCCCTACTAAGGCTAGGCCAGCTCAAATGAATCAAGAATACCTTGATTTATGTAAAAAAGAAATTAAAACTCTTTTGGATAAAAAACTTATTAGAAATTCTAAATCTCCTTGGAGCTGTACAGCTTTTTATGTTAATAAAGCAGCTGAGAAGGAACGAGGTGTTCCTAGATTAGTAATTAATTATAAACCTCTTAACCAGGTTTTAAAATGGATTAGGTATCCTATTCCAAATAAAAAAGATCTTCTTGACAGACTTAATAATTCTGTTATCTTTTCAAAATTTGATCTTAAATCTGGATATTGGCAAATCCAGGTTGCTGAAGCAGATAGATATAAAACTGCTTTTACTGTCCCCTTTGGACACTTTGAATGGAACGTCTTACCCTTTGGGTTAAAAAATGCTCCATCTGAATTTCAGAATATTATGAATGATATATTCAATTCCTATTCTGATTTTATTATTGTCTATATTGATGATGTCCTGGTCTTTTCCAATAATATTGACCAGCACTTTAAACATTTGAAAATTTTCAAAGATGTGGTCAAAAGAAATGGTTTAGTTATTTCCGAGCCAAAAATGAAACTTTTTCAGACCAAAGTCAGATTTTTAGGTCATGAAATTTATCAAGGGACAATTATTCCTATTAATAGAAGTATTGAATTTGCTTCTAAATTTCCTGATATCATTACTGATAAAACTCAACTCAAAGATTTTTGGGAAGTTTAAACTATGTTTCTGATTATTATAAAGATCTAGCAAAAGATACTGCTATTCTTTATAATAGGTTAAAAACCAAACCTAATCCTTGGACAGCAGAGCATACTCAAGCTGTTCAAAGAATTAAGGCTAAAGTCAAATGTTTGCCTTGTTTATCTTTAGCAAATTCTAAATATTTCAAAATTGTTGAAACTGATGCCTCTAATATTGGTTATGGAGGTATTCTTAAGCAGGTCAATCCTAACAATTCTAAGGAAGAATTGATTAGGTTTAATTCAGGAAAATGGAATCCTACCCAGGCCAAGTATTCCACTATAAAGAAAGAAATGCTTTCTATTATTAAGTGTATCTCTAAATTTTAGAGTGACTTATTAAATCAAAAATTCTTACTTAGAATAGATTGTAGCTCTGCTAAATCTATTATTGAGAAAGATGTTAAAAATCTTGTGGCAAAACAAATTTTTGCAGGATGGCAAGCCCAATTATCGGCTTTTGAATTTGATATTCAATATATTAAAGGAGAAAATAATTCTCTTGCTGATTATTTAACCCGTGAATTTTTGCAGGGCAATGACAACCCCCTATAGGGGGAGAGGAGGTCGTGGCAGAGGCCGTGGCCGTGGTGGGGATGACGGATTGTCACCTCAAAATAACATTCCTCTAATAGGGGATTGGGCTACTATTTCTAGAAAAGGAAAATTTCCTTCAAAAGACAAGAAAGAAGAATCTTCTTCATCTTACAGTAAGACAACTTCTTACAAGGATATAGCGGTCAATGACCCATCAGTTGAGAAGGTTTCCGAATATTTCGAAAACCCTGTTAATGAAGACATCATGTATATTGATGATGAGGATCTTAAGCTAACCAACAATGATGGTTGGTCTTTAAAAACAAGGTATCTTGAGGATAGGGGTTACCCTGGTCTGCATGGCAAGCCCAGGCCTAATCTTGAGATTCTTTTGACAGTTACCGAATCAGTAACTATTACCCATCATTATCAAAATAATAACCCTCAAAGTTTTATAAACTTTTCTAAATGTCACATTAACAAGATTTTGTTACCTAGATAATGGGGTTTAAATCCAAATGGAGATAAAGCTATCAAAATAGCTGAAGGTAAATATATTTACTCCAACTATTGGGATTATATCCAGGCCTTTTCTTTGGCATTTTATTATCAAAACCCTAAGAATAAGCATTCTTGGTTCTTTTCAATAAATCCTGAAATAGTCAATAAGACTATTCCCAATTGGTTTTATAACTGGTGGCTAAAATTTGGCCCTTCAATTTTAATTCTTCCAGATAGTATATCTAATAGATATAATGACTGGTGTGATCATAGCCTCCTGGTTAAAAAGATTATATCTAAAAATTTGATTACTGGACAATGTCCATTTCTCTTCTTTGCTGAGTTCCAAATCCCTTGGATATGGAGTTGGACAATTTCGGTTTGCAGGGATAAATATAATATCCCCATCCTTCAAAGAAATTTCTTTACAAAATGGTGGACTAATATGACACCTGAAGACATTAAAATTATTGGCCAAAAAATTGATCAAAGCATTGCAGTAGATAAGGCTAATAGTCTTAAGCAGCAGAGGTCTCGTGTGACACCTTTAACAGATATGAAAGAATACTTTCAAAGAAGATATCCTAAAGAATCCGAGGAGTAAATTATGACCAGAACTTTGGAGTATATGAAAGAGCAATTTCTCAATACATTTCCTTCTAATAAGGTAGAGACAATGCCTACATCATCCCAAGGAACTATGGACTTTCTTGCTGGAGAATCTCAGGTTAAAGAAGAAGTAACCACAGAAGATGTGTGGAATGCTTTAATCACTACTATTGTACCTTCTCAAAACAAAGGGAAAGGGATCCAAGAAGATCAATAAAGATGGCCATATAGTCCGAGAACAGTTTCAGCATTATTGCTAGTAGAATAATTATTCTACTTTAAGTCATTATTGACTTTATCTTTTCTGCAATTATTTTGTTTTAAGTCATTATCGACTTTATCTTTCTTTTCTTTTATTAAAGTTGTTTGTCTGCTCTTCTTTTTGTAAGTGTTGATGGGGCCCAATGAGCACCCAGCTTCAATTATGTCGGCAGACCGGCTACTGTCAGTTTATTTTTCTTTTACCGGCTTAAATAGTAAGCCCCTTTTCTCCTATATAAGGGAGGCTTGTTGCCTCATTCTAGGCACGCTTTACTTTTACCACTTTTGTATTACTCTCTTTCATATATAATATTACAATCTTTCCCCATATACTCTGATAATATCTTATTCCGCTGATTCAAATACAAACTTTGGTATATATGGTCAGGATCAAATGACACTGTGGTGTCAAAATTAGTTTGACACCAAATCTCATCCTTTCATTTCATTTAATCCAAAGGCTTAAACATATCACCAAATTAATTAACATACACCAAATACTCTCTATCACCTAATTAAGAAACATACCCTCAAGGGATGTACACAAAACATTTTCCAATTAAGAGTAAACATATAATTTACAAAATTCTTTCACATGTTTTTCAATATATATATATATATATATATATATATATATATTAGTCAGGATCCGTTAATACCAAATGTCAAAGTTTATGTTGACACTAAATATTATCCGTTGATTTTATTTGATCCAAAGACTAATATTTGTTCACTTAAGACTATCATGTACCATATCTTATTGTAATTTTCCTTTCCTAATTTGTTCTACCGGTTTCTCTCTCTTCTCAAAATTAAAGGGACACTTCGTTGCTATTTTCCTGTCCTCAATATTTGAAGTTGCAATTGGCATGATCTGTGTCATATTAATTTTTAAATTGTTTTTCGTTCTATCTTTTTTAATTTGCGCATATAGTTAAGAAAAACAAGAGGCCACCTTGAATAGCATAAGATTAAGAAGAAGAAAACGTGCATATTTTTAATAATTTTAATAAAAAATAAAAGAGTTGCTAATCTTAGATCGTTGTTATGAAAAACGAATAGAAAGGTTGGCAATGGCATTGGCAGTAGAACAAAAGGGACAATAAGTAATTTTGTTTTAAGAAATGTTTGCTGCACATTCAAAACAAAATTATTTAATGGAATTGAAATCATAGAGAGAAATCACGAGTAATTAGAGAGAGAAACCAAACCAATACTCGTTTGAGACATGCCCATTTATTTTTCTAACTGATGTTAAACAAATTTCATTTGTGCAAAATAAATAAATTGTTGTGATCAAGTGAGGTTTGCTCTTTAAACATATATTGTAATTTTTTATTTAGTTATTTATCTAGTGATCAACACGTATTGAAATGTCTAAAAAAAAAAACACATACTCAAATAAACACATAGAGAGAAAATGTGGTGACCCCAACTCAAACTTAGGATTCCACAAAATTGTCCTCACAACCAAAACATTAGGTGTAACAATATGGACTAATGTTTTAATTCCTTATCATAAATATGTTAATAATCTTAAACAACATTCAATTTTATCTCTATCTATTTGTGCTCTCAAAAAAAATCTCCAAGAACTAGTAAAAAAACTCAATTTAAATTCAGTTTTTTTTAGCTATTTACCTTATGACCAGCACATACTCAAATAAACACACACAGAGGGAAAATATAGTGACCTAGTTTAAAAAAATTCACAAAAATATTCTCACAACTAAACCACTATACTATAATAAGAGGGACAAATGTTTGAGTTCTTTATGTTTAAAAATGTCAATAATATTAAACAAAATTTCCTTTAATATTTATCTATTTGTGTTGTCAAAAGTCCTAAAACGTAAATTATATCAACGATTAATCAAAATAACATCTAAATTACATTAAAAAAATATCAAATCTCAATATGAAATAGTTTAATATTTATATAAATTATGAACTCATTTTTTTAATGATGATTTATTTATATAAGACTACTAAAAAAATATAACAAAAAAATAAATTTTAATTTTTTTGACACGTAAAAAGAATTAAATTTAGTCAAAGGATTTTTTTTCTTCTTCTAGATTTTGAGTGTATTTTTACCTTTAAAATTAGATAATCTCAATATATGAGTCAAATAAAATATTTTTTAAATTATATAAGAAATCATTCTCGTTCTTTTTGTTGTTTCTCACATTTTGCTTCCTCACATGTGCATGCACCTTGAGAACTTACCTCTCATCACTAATTTTACAACAATTTTCTCTCTTACCACCACAATAATGCCACACGAATACACCAAACTTTTCGACTTTGTGTAACGTACACAAATAAAATAGTCTCAAGTAAACGCAATCAATAAATCTCTTATTTTATTTTATGTAATGGTCAGATTTATTAATTTAATAGTAAAAACTAACTTGCGCGTGATACAAGATTTATATCACTTGTGCACAGCCCGATTCTCTATATAAATCCCCCACACTCCTCATCCTACCCACCACTACCATCATGTTTTAAAACACCTTGCACACAACAACTATTCTCTTCTCTCACAGTTCAATCAATTTTTTTTTCTTCCAACTCTGGCTGACAGAGCTATGAAGCACTTGATCCGCAAACTCTCAGCCAAACTGTGGCGGAACCACACTATCCTCAGATCTGACTCAACACTATTACAAAAGAATGACGTACCAGTGGGTCATGTGCCGGTGTACGTGGGAGAGGAGATGAAGTTGTTTGTGATCAACGCGGAGATGCTGAACCATCCAGTTTTCGTGAACCTCCTAAACCGGGCTGCTCAAGAGTATGGTTATGAACAGAAGGGTGTGCTTCGAATCCCCTGCAAGGTCACCGTGTTTGAGAGAGTTCTTGAAGTGCTTCGACGCAGTGGTGAGTCGGGTGTTGTTCACGACATTCTCAGTTCTGATGAGTTATGTTAGAAGAATCGTTTCATTTTGTTGCGCACATAAAGTTGGAAATTAGGGCATGAATGACTGAAAAGCTAGTCGTATCAGTTTGTAATTTCTGGCTTTTTTGTCTTTGGGTAACTGTAAAGACTATTTTAAGTGTTACTTTTAGTTTGTGGATAATGTTCATGCATTGTCGGTGTTAAGCAAGTTTATAATCTAGCACATCACAACTCATTTTTTGCGTAACTTTAAAGTGATTGTGATAAAAATAAAAAAATTTCTAATGATAAAACAATAACATTGTATAGTATATTAAGGCAAAATTGTTCTCATTATCCCTTAATTTAATTTAAGATAATGATTTGATTGTTTATCTTATCTTAATGTTGATTTGGTCGTTCATCCATGTATATATATGAATTTTAAGCTTATGCTCTATGATTTTATTCTATTAAAAAAAAACTATGGTTTTATTGTGAGGCATAACATATATTTAAGATTCCGAGTTCACGACGAAAGAAAACCATAGAATTAAGTTTGAAATTCATACCCAAACAAGGGTAAAGGACCAAAACGTCGAAAGAAAAAAAAAGATAAATGATTGACAAAATCTTTGTAGAAAAATTAAGTTAAGGGGTCACATGAGTAATTTTGCCAAATATTACTTACAATTCTTTTAATTTTTATATCCATCAACAACACACTTGATGATTTTAGACATTTTTAAAAGAATACTATAAACTTAAAAAGTAGAATGATAATTATGATTGATTAATCTTATCAGTTATTTTTTAAAAAAATGAAAAAAATGACATTATTGTCAGTAAAGAAGAACTAATAGAAATTTTACAACCGTCCCTGAGAAGATTTGAACTCTATACATGAGGTAAAAAAACTAAGCTCTTACCACTAAGATATCACCTTACGCGTGATAAATATAAGGTTCTTTGACAAAGTGTAATGATATTATGATTTTTGACTAAAAGTGTAATAAATATTATTAATTATTAATATTTCACTTTTTTTAACATTATTAATACTTTATTATTATTATTATCATAAATGTAAGTCAAATATATTAACTCAAGGGTTCGTTTCTTTTGAAAAAAAAAAGTACTTGTTTTAAGCCAAAAAAAAAAATGTACTTCATAGGTATACGAAAAACTTGCAGCTTACTAGACAACATTTTTATTATATAAAATATTTGGAGAACAGTTGATAGTTTAAATAAAATAATATAAAATGTATTGTAATATTTATGATTTATAAATGTAAATATTAATATAGGAAATAGGAATATATATTAAAAAAATATTTAATATATATATTTATTGAGTAGAAAATGTTAAAAATATATATTTTCGTATGTTAGACAAAAAAGTTGTCCCATTTTTTTGCCCCTTACTTTGTTTAGTACTTTTATATCTAACATAGTGCACCAACAATTACAATGGTCTTTAACATAATTTTCCTTAAAAAATATGGTCTTTAACATAATTTAAGTTTCAAACAGATGTTTTATATTTTTCAAGTCAAATTAGTCGTTTATCATCAAAATGTTTATATGGTTGAACCATGTTTCATTTATTATACTAATATTCTTTAAAATATTTGTGTACATTTTTCTTTGTGAAAGGAACAATTTTGTGTACATGAACATTGAATAATATACTATAAAGAGTAGTTTACCATTCATCACCAAATTAACCCTCGTTGACAACAATGAAGTCTGGTCAAAAAACAAATCAACGAAGTCACAAGTTTAGATAAAAAGAATAACATGTTAATTTGGATGGATTATATATTGTAGTCATCGTCATTATGGTATTATTTAAACACAATTTCGATGAATTGAAGATGTCATTTCTTAGAATGGTCAATTAAACAGTTTTTTATCAATTTCTAGTACGACTATTGGTAAAACATACTCCCTCTGTCCCTATTTAAAGAAGTACTACCTCCGTTCCTTTTTAATTGTCACTTTTTGACATTTTACACAAACCAAGACAATCAATAAATGTTACTACTTTTAATGCAATAAGTTATACTTTTACTATAATGACCTTATTCATTTAATATCTCATTTCATATATTTCTCTCTCCGCAATAAATAACTAAGGGTAATATTGGTAAAACAACATTTAATTTTGCATTGAACTTTGAAAGTGACAGTTAATTAGAAACAAAAATTTTCTTTAAAAGAGACACTTAAAAAGGAACGGAGGGAGTAGTTTACAAAAAAATTTTGTCCCTAAATATAAGATCATATACAAATTACTAGATGCATTGATTACTCTTTTTCCTAATATACCCTTTATTAATACTATCAATTTGTCTTGGTATATGAAAAAGTTAACATTAAATATATATTTAATTAAGAGTAATCTAGTAATAGTCACATCAATTTGAGACAATTTATTACTCCAACAACTTTTCTTAATACACGTGATTTTTGTAAACTACTCCTATAAAAAGGGACGGAGGGAGTAAAAATTAACTTGAGACATAAAAATGAAATTTGATCCAATATTATTGACATTTTAAAACATAAAAGATTAACATGACACGTAAAAATGGTAAATAATATGTTTAAAACTCTAAATTATATTAAAGGGCTTGAACTTTCTTTTTTTTTGTAAAACTTTTATCGTACAATTTCTTTTGAAACTTTAACAATGAAGTTACTAGCACTTTTATTTCATTTTAATTAATTAAAAATTCGGGGAAAAAAGTTTAAACAAAATGTCTTAAAAAAAGATATAAAAAAAAAAAAAACTCACACCTTGCACATTTCTCAATTTTGTTTTTATTCAAAAGACAAATCAATGTTCGAATTTTGAAGAAAGAAGTGCTTAGTCTCTGATAGTATTTTGGATATAATTAACTCATTTGGATAAAATAAATGAGAAATAAAAAATATTAAATTTGTATTTTTTTTTGATTAAATTCAATTTGTATTTTGAATGTTCGGAAACGATGTATGTTTTATACAATGGAATATTTGTTTGGGTTAATTAGCCATGAAAAATCACGCTCATAAAATATCAAAACTTATTTTTCTACCAATATCTCCCGATAGATTTGTCATGTATGATCTATATATACATCATAGCCTATTTGGGGAAGATCAATGATTCTAATCCATATGCTTATTTGTGTGTGTCTTCTTTTGATTGTTGGGATTAATTATTTTTTTTTCCTTTTAGATTGATGTAGAATACCAAACTTGCGAATACAAGCTCCTACAGACCATATTTTTCGTAGATCATCAATAAATATAAAACTGAATTCAAAGAAATCATTTCCTACTGATATCATCTTCCACAAGAAATCAATTCATAATTGGAACCTTTATACACAAATCCTAAATAAATCTTGACAATCTTATTTGCATAGTTTCTATTGTCGATGTCTAATATCAAAAAACACTTTCCATAAGTTGTTGTCTACTATCAAACCCTTTTATGATGACAATTAAATTCATTAATTTTAGGTAAACTATAATAACTTGTGAAAAACAAGAAGATTTGAAAATACGAAATTGTAATGAACCACCGACGATTCCTCCCTAAACATCACCCGTAAAAACCTTCCCTTTGAACTACCGTGTAAACTTTGTGGTCATACTACCAAATTACCAACGAGTAAATAGGCAAATACCCATGCAATGTTAGGTAGTTCTTGGATAGAAGATGAATTCATTCTTCATATTTTTCATTTCCATCATTTCATGCTGTTGTTGCATACTTCTAGTTTTATTGAATGAGATTTTGCAACGGTTACTTCTTTCCCCTCACCATATAACCTTTTTTTTTTAACAAGACAAAATGGGATATATTAAACACAACGAAAAGCCACCTCCTGAGCACAAGATGTGCCGAGAAGAAGCAAAGAGTTCAATTACATAAAACAATAAGTCAGTGCCCATGAAAGAAAATTGATGGGAGGTGGATCTGTATATTCAAATCGATGGACACATAATGAATCAAGAAGTTATTCCTCCATGTGTGAAAGCAAGAACTGAGTCATTCTAAAATGTCATTGTGAAAAGATTGTTGTGATTAGTGTTGTTGGAACTAATGCTAATTACAATAGAAAAAAAAAATTAAAAAAAGTGATATTTACAATATAATTGCTTCTATTTGCTTCTAAAAAGAATTCTGGAAACATATCTTTGAAGGATTTGGTTCAAGAATTATGTTGCTACTGAAGCTATATAAAGAGGACGCTGATGTTGAAGAATGGACATCAAAAACAGAAGTTATTATAGAGAGTCTTAGTTTTTGAGTCTGTAAGCTTTGTGTTGTATTTTTTGTACGCCACTCATCTGTTAGAGTTGGTTTAGGTTTATTGAGTTGTAATTCACTTAAAGCTTTTAAGCAAAAGTGACTTTGATGTTTTTAAGTGTGTCTTCATCTTAGTTGATTTGTTTAGAGTTTACAATCACTGGGGCAGTGATTGCTTGAGTGGGAAGTAAGAGGGGTTCTTATATCTAGGAGTTCCTAGGTAGAAATTTCACGGGTAGTGATTAAGTGAGAAGGCTGTGGGAAACAGGGGCTGTTTACACCGTAGTTTGAATTGATACTATTTTAGTGAATTTCCTTCCTGGCTTGGTAGCCTCCAGACGTAGGTGTGTTTGTCACCGAACTGGGTTAACAAATCAACTGTGTTCTTTACTTTCTGTCTTTATTTTTGCTGCTTCTGAACCTCTCTTAAACATACTCTGTTCAGCTCTGTTTTACGGTTCAGACTCAGTCTTGCCAGAATTTCACAGAGTAACACGTTTTTTAGAGTGTTGAGTCTTGTTCTTCTTCTTCAATCCTTCAATCCTTTATAGAGAATTAAAGAGCTGTTGAGAAGAGCCAAATATCATCAAAGAGCCGTTGCAATAGAAGCTATGTCCAGCATTTAATTCCTTCCTGACATTGTGTGCGCAACACAGAAAACAGAGGAATGGAATTTGAATTGTTTCCTTAAAACAGGGAGAATGTTTTGGCTAAGGAGACAACTGTTGCAAAGAGTTGTTCTGACCGTACAGTACTTTACTGTAGACAGTTGCAATTGTTGACTTCTGCGTTTCAGACTTCAGAAGCTTATCTTCAGAACTGGCTTCAGACACTGTTCATCAGACGCAGTCTTCAGACGCACTGTTCATCAGACGCACTTCTTCAGAAGCAGGCCTTCATACGCTGCCTTCAGATGCTGCCTTCAAAAGCTCTTCTTCAGACGCTGCATCCAGAAGCTCTTCTTCAGACGCTGATTTTCTTCAGCCTTGCAACACAAGCTTCTATATTTTCCTTCTTGCTCTTAACTTGTTCTTTCATAACCATTGTTAGATACCAATCTTTAAGTATATGGTTCTGCACACTAGACTCAAGTATTAGCATATCCAATTTTCTTTTTAACACTTTGTTATCATCAAAACTCAAAAGAGAGTTGTTCATACATTTTGTTCCAACAATCTCCCCCTTTTTGATGATGACAAACATAAGTATTAATAGAAAATTGTTGTTAATTTAATTAACAAGTTGACTTCAGGGTCTGAGGTTTGTAAGCTCCCCCTGAGTCTTATCCAGGTTAATTAAATTCCATTTAAATCAAACAGATAAAAAATCAAAGTGTAAATACATTCAGAATTTAAATAACAAACTGACTTCAAGGTCTGAGGTTTGTAAGCTCCCCCTAAGTCTGATAATTCACAAGGTGAGGTTTGTAAGCTCCCCTTGAGTTTTATCCAAGTTATTTAAATTCAGTTTAATTCACAGAATTGAAAATTTAGTTTATCTCACAGAATTTAATTCAGAGGCTAAGAGATGAGAAAATGTTCTCCTAAGTTAATTACTTATCAGAAATTAACTTATGTTCTGAGCTCAGAGCCTGAAATACTTGTTACTTTTACTCCCCCTTTTGTCATCAACAAAAAGACAAATTCAAGAATTCTTTAAGAGAGTTAAAACGTGAGATAAAAATGTTCAGAGCATTTTGTTCAGTACCACTGGACTGTTTCAGACAGAATTGAGAGTTTTTAACTGGGTCTGAAAACTGAACATATAAGATGAAAAAGTGAAAGTATGACTGTGTTTTTGTTAAAACATTTTAGAAACTGAAAATAGAAAAACATTAAACACAACTGCACATTGATGACTTTAGGAGGTGCAAAGTACAACTTTCAAAGCTTAATTCATCACTGCCCAGCAGTTATAACTTATCAGATTCTGACCATGTGTTAGACTACTGTTCAGATTCACTCTTATTGGTGGGCCACGTGTAAGGTGTCCACTTATAATGAGTTTTATCAGAAGTAAAAAAAAATTAGATTCCGAAACTCAGACTCTGATGTTTTCAGAGGCTGAACTTTCTTCAGACTCTCAAAGTGAGTGTCTGTTAAGTCTTAGCTTCTGATGAACTTCAGATTCTCAGTTTCTATTCTGGTTTAGAAGCTGTTAAGTATAACAGAGAACAAATCATACCTCTGTTGAGCTTATGATCTACCTCTCCTTGTTCATTCAGATTGTTTCTGAACACCCATTTTTGTTCCAACAATGTTCTTGATTGGTTTTAGGAGAAGTGTCAGCTTCTGAGAGATTTTCAGCTACAGGAGGATTTTCAGCTTCTGGACATTCTTCAGACTTATGAATCTGTTTAGGTTCTGAAGTGTCCACTGAGAGCTGAAGATCTGCAGAGCTCTCAATAGCTCAGTACCAATGATCTAGTCTTTGTGGTTTCCTCCAGATCCCACAGTTCCTCCCTCTTTCATGGTCAGGGTTTGGAACATAGACTATCCTTCTGTCATGTAATGCCAGCAGCCACTGTCCCAGCACCATGACTTCCCCTTTTGTTTGGCTCTTAATCATATAAGCAACAGAAATAATTTCAGACCTAGGTACCCATATGGGTCCTCTTGGGTTAGTTCTGAAAGGTTTAGTCTTTTGTTGCACCTTGTGTCTGGAGTTATAGGACTCAGACTTGTTCAGATACCTTGGATGTGAATCCTTTAATCTTGAATAAGTCTTAGTATCAGACACTAAGTTCTTCAGAACCTGAGCTTTCAATGGTTTTGACTCAGATTTCTTCAAAACCTTGGACTTGAAGGTCTTTGGTACTGAGCTTTTTAGAGCCTGCACCTTTGAAGACTTTGGTTCTGTTTTCTTCAGAACTTTGGACATAAGAGTCTTTGATTCTGATTTGTTCAGAATCTTGGATTCAGAAGTAGTAGGTTCTGATTTGTTAAGAACTTTAGTTTTGCCTGCTCCTGACTCAAGGCAGACTTTCAAACCTTTCTTAATACAATAAGAATCAGATGACAGATTGGCTTTCTTTTGTATCATTTGTCTAACATTATGAGATTTAAAAGGTTTTATATAAACTGGTTTAGTGTCTTTTAAAGATTTCATAAACACAGCCTTTTGAAAATTTGAATCTGAATTTTTCAGAGTTTGAGACTTGCTTGTCTTAGGTTTTGAACTCTTCAGACTTTGAACCTTTTCAGATTTAAAGTTTTTTTTCCTCATAGCCTTAGACTTAGAACCTTTTGGTTTAGACTTTGGCAAAATTTTAGATTCTGCCTTCATCTTTCCTTTAGGTTCAGAAGTTTTGGACTCTAAGCAATTCAGAACTTCAGAGTCAGCAGTCTCTGTTTCTAGTAAATTCTGTTTCTCAGAAATCTCAGATGCAAGTACAAAATACACCTTAGTGCCTTTCATAATATTTTCAGAACAGGATGGTATGTTTGTTTCTTTTGAATGATTGAATGGATCATTTTTAAAACCAATACATTCTCCTCTGTTTCTGCTAATATTATAAATCATAGAAGCAATCTTACTTCGGTTGATTCCAGTTAAGATAAAATCTTGAAGAGCAATTTCATGTTCACTTGGAACTTCATCAGGTTTCTTATGAACCATTTCTCTGAGTTCTTTAACTTCTTCATCAATCTCATTGATATGATTCTGAAGTTGAAGATTCTCATCAGCCAGCAAGTTATGTTTCTTTTTCAAAGATTTTAATTGATTTAACTTTCTTCTGAGGTGGTTCATAAGATCCTTAACTGTATCAATAAGTTCAGAACGAGTGAGTTCAGAATATACCTCATCTTCAGAATCTGAACCTGACTCTTCATCAGAAGAAGTTGTAGCTATCAGAGCTATATTTGCTTCTTCTTCATCTTCATTCTCAGACTCAGATTCATTGTCAAGCTCATCACATGTAGCCATAAGACTTTTCTTGAATCTGTCTTTGAGGTTACCTGACTTTGAGTTGGTCCTTCTGAATTTCTCCTTTGATTTGTCCTTCAAAAGTTCTGGACAATCAGTTATGAAATGACCAGTTTCTTTGCAGTTGAAACAGCCCTTCTGATCTTCCTTCTTGGAACCAGATCCCTTGAAGTTACTGCTCCTGTTAGAAGATTTCTTTTGTCTCTTCATCAAGTACTGAATTCTTTTAGAAAGCATTTCCAGCTCCGCAGCTTCTGAATCTTCTTCAGAATTTCCCTCAGGAAATTCTTCATCAGATTCTATAGCTTTTAGAGCTTTTAATGACTTTCCTTTAGATTTCAGTGCTATAGACTCAGATTTTCTAACAGGTTCATCTTCATTGAGTCTTAGTTCATGCACTTTGAGAGAGCTTATAAAATCTTCAATACTTAAGGTATTTAGATCTTTAGCTTCCTCAATAGCAGTCACATTAGGTCTCCATTTAGATGGCAGACTTCTGAGGATCTTGTTCACATGATCAGCAGTAGTATAACTTTTCTTCAGAATCTAAAGTCCAGAAACCAGAGTCTGAAATCTTGAGAACATAGTCTCAACATTTTCATCCTCCTTCATTCTGAACAGCTCATACTACTGAACCAGAAGGTTTGCTTTTGCTTCTCTAACCTTCTTGTTTCCTTCATAGTTAGAGCAGAGAGAGGTGAAGATGGCTTTTGCTGTTGATTTATCACTCAGCTTCAAGTACTCATTGTGAGGTAGAGAATCCCAATAATACCTCTTACATTGTGATGCTTTCTGTAGATCTTTCTTTCAGCATCAGTAAGGCTTCTTCTGTTTACAGCTACTCCTTCTTCATCAACTAGTATAGTTATACCATCTTCTATGATATCCCATAAGGAGTCATCAATTCCAA
Organism: Medicago ruthenica; assembly: GCA_018208015.1. NCBI lineage: Eukaryota > Viridiplantae > Streptophyta > Magnoliopsida > Fabales > Fabaceae > Medicago > Medicago ruthenica. The sequence continues at coordinate 38,628,859 of CM031378.1, forward strand.
TGATGTGACTGTACATCTTGCTTTTCCACCATGAAAATTTCTCAGGATCACCAGTAAACATAGGAGGTTTATGGTGTGAGTGAGATTTCCTTTCATCTGTACCATAGTCACCACCACCACTTCTGGATGTTGATTCAACAGATACACCAGAAGCCATGTTTTTCTCAGGATCTTTACTGACTCACTGTTAAGTGATTGAATATCAGAACCGGGGCTCTGATACCAACTGAAGGTGAGAAAAACACAAGAAGGGGGGGTTGAATTGTGTTGGCTTTTTCTTTTCTTTCTCAAAAACTAAGGTTAGTTCAGAATCAGATGTAGATCAGATTCTGAAACTATTTTCAGAGTGTTTTGCAGCGGATATAAAGTAAATGAGAGAGAGAGAGAGACACAAGCAGTTTATCCTGGTTCCTTCCACAATCCGGAAGTAGTCCAGTCCCCTTGTTACTAACAAGAGATTTTCACTATAATCACAAAGATTAGAATTTGCTCAAGCACACAGCTAGAGACTTCCTTGCTCGGACACACAGTCTAAGACTTCCTTGCTCAAACACAAAGTATGAGACTTCCTTGCTCAAACACAAAGTATGAGACTTCCTTGCTCAGACACACAGTCTAAGACTTCCTTGCTCAAACACAAAGTATGAGACTTCCTTGCTCAGACACACAGTCTAAGACTTCCTTGCTCAAACACAAAGTATGAGACTTCTAGTTGCTCAAGCACGCAGGCAAGAGACTTTTAATCAAACAGAATTACAAAGAATATGTTTGAGTTGAACACTTGATATACTATCAGTGGTGTTCACAAAATACAACACAGATTAAGACTCTTTCTAATTTGGCAAAGTTACGATTCTGGAAAACAGAGTAACACGTTTTTCAGAGTGTTGAGTCTTGTTCTTCTTCTTCAATCATTCAATCCTTTATAGAGAATTAAAGAGTTGTTGAGAAGAGCCAAATATCATCAAAGAGTCGTTGCAATAGAAGCTATGTCCAACATTTAATTCCTTCCTGACATTGTGTGCGCAACACAGAAAACAGAGGAATGGAATTTGAATTGTTTCCTTAAAACAGGGAGAATGTTTTGGCCAAGGAGACAACTGTTGCAAAGAGCTGTTCTGAACGTACAGTACTTTACTGTAGACAGTTGCAATTGTTGACTTCTGCATTTCAGACTTCAAAAGCTTCTCTTCAGAACTGGCTTCAGACACTGTTCATCAGACGCAGTCTTCAGAAGCTGGTCTTCAGACGCACTGTTCATCAGACGCACTTCTTCAGAAGCAGGCCTTCAGACGCTGCCTTCAGAAGCTCTTCTTCAGACGCTGCCTTCAGAAGCTCTTCTTCAGACGCTGATTTTCTTCAGCCTTGCAACACAAGCTTCTATATTTTCCTTCTTGCTCTTAACTTGTTCTTTCATAACCATTGTTAGATAACAATCTTTAAGTATATGGTTCTGCACACTAGAATCAAGTATTAGCATATCCGATTTTCTTTTTAACACTTTGTTATCATCAAAACTCAATAGAGAGTTGTTCATACATTTTGTTCCAACAAACTCTCAACTTGAACATGTGAAGAAGCAAGTCAGAATGATGAACACTGGTACTGATATGCTAGAAGAAATATTGGAGAGTCAGAATCAAGGGAAACCAAAAGGAATAGGGTTTGATGATAGGACCTTGAACAACAAACAGCAAAATCCAGCTAAAAGGTTCATTGCAGCTGTTGGAACATATGATCCAATGATGGGCAAACCTAAGTTGGAACATGTCATACCCCATTTTTTGACTTATATTTTTTATTTGTTTTATCTTTTATTATTTCATTACTTATTTTTACCTTTTATTATTTCATTCTTATCATAGTATTTTATTTGCATTTTATCATTATCATTATTAGAATTACTATTATCATCATCATTATTAATATTATTGTTATTCTATTTCTTTAATAATATCATTATTGTCTATTATTATTATTAAGATTTTATTAATTAATAATATTAAACTTTTCATTTTATTATTATTATCATCATTTTCATTCTCATTACTTTTTATTTTATTTTCATTTTGCATTGTCATTGTCATTATCATTATTATTATTATTTATTATTCATTTTCCACCTTTTTATTTTTAAAATACAAAAATTCCAAAAAAGGGAAGTTCGCAGTGCGAAGTTACCTTCGCACTGCGACCTCTGCGAATTTTTCTGCAGAATTTTATTTTTTGAGTTATCCTTTTTGTTTTCATTTGCAATGGTTATTATTAGTATTATTATTGTTATTATTGCTATTTGTGACTGATTTGGTGCAGCAAGGCAAGAATTAATGTATGACATTAAAGGTAAAAGGAAAGAAGGATTTTCTTCCAACCTATCATGTGCTCAATCAAATTGGCTGCCCTTGGTCAGCTCTTGTCCCTCCAAATTGACCCATCATCCAACCTGAGCTTGCCAGCCAGCTACTTGATCCCTTTCCTTCCCTTTTTCTCTACCAAAACCAGTCAAACTTAAGTGGTTTTTACTTGCAAAAAGCTGTTTGTGCTGCCCTGTTTTGAGCTGGATTTCTCCTCCCACACACCAGCCCACATGCTCATTTTGCTTCCCCCAATCTCCCTGTACATGGCAGTACACGTTTTCATTGCTTGACCTTCCAAGATTGCAAGGATTGATCCCAAGAATCACCCCTTTTGCAGCTGCCCTGTTTTTCAGTTTTTCTCATCATTACCTTCTAGAATCAGCTGGATTTGTGGCTGAGATCAGTCAAGATCTTGCCCCTTGGCACAAGGCAAAGCAAATTCTATCCATTAGCATTAAATGCAAAGTGTTCTAGCCTGAATTTAGCCCCAAATCAGCTAGTGTTCTAGGATATGGTTCATCATTGCAAAGATTGCATTTTTTGCCTATAAAAGGAATGGCAAGGCATGAGGAATAAACACATTGACACACATTGAAAAAACCAGTTGCACACACAAACAAACAGCCTTACACACACGAAATTCACACCAAGATCCCTTGCATTGCAACACCAAATCAGTTCATACACAAAGCAAAAACCAATTAGAACATTGTCCATAACCTCTAACCAAGCAAGCAAACCACTTCCAATCCATTGCTCAAGCATTGCTAGGAGTTCTGTAAGTCTCCTTTAATCTTTATTTCGCATTGTGTTTGCTGTTTTCATCCTTTGTTTTGTTCAATTTTGCTTTATGCACAAAAACCCCTTTTGAAACTCAAAAGGGACCTCAAATGGGCCAAGCTTTAAAACTGAGTTTTTACCCTCCTTTTTCTTCCATTTTGCAAAGCTTTTTAACCCCATTTTGGTTCTGAAGCTTGCTTAGAAGCAGTTTCTGAACATTTGTTCAGAAACAGCTTCTGAGTTCAAATTTTCGCATACTTCGCAGAGCAAAGTATTGCTCGCACTGCGAACACATCAGAACCTGACTTCGCAGAGCCAAGTTCTGGTTGCTCTGCGAAGTATGTGAAACTTAGAACATGAATCAGGCATCCAAATGTCAAATTTTTGGGGTTCCAGCCCTTGATTCAGAACCTAAAGAGGTTTAAAACCATTTTTGTCTAAACCCAATTCATAATCATGCACAACTTTGAAAATTTCACAAGTTCGTGCGATAAATTTTGAGTAACTTGTGAAACAAGTTATGTTCTTCAATTTTCAAAAACCAAGTTTGAGCAATAAGCAAAAGTTCGTCTATTTTAAAACAAACTTGAACAACCATGTTGTTCATGATTTTCAACCCAAACATGAACTTAAGCCGAACTTGCTCATCCTTCTTAAACCAAGCTCGAAATAGAGCCGAACTTGCGAACTTTCCAATTTTGTGCATGTCTTATGATTGTGTTTATCATTAAAACTTGAACTACGCTTGTTCTTGAGTTTCGATAGCTTAAGTAATGAGCAATGTTCATGATTTTATTAAACTCGAACAACAAACTTGTTCGTGATCCCCTTCTTCTTACTTTTCCTTTTAAGGCATTTTTTGGTTCCCTTTGAGATTCCTTAGAGTCCCGACAAAACCAAACTTGAATGAAACGGGAATGGCTTGACGTATGTCTCCCCAAACCTCGGTTGCACGAATGCGCGACGTATGTTTCGTCGCTCGGGCAACCGTCATTCCACCCTTGACGCGTCTAGCACGCTCAACCTTCCCTTGGCCCCCTTGTGGCCATTTTTACCCTTTTCTTGGCCCTCGTGGTCAATCCGAACCTTTCGCGCCTTTGCGCGTTTATTTTAACCATTTACGCCTTGCGCGAATTTTTTGCCTCCGCGCTTTTGTCGTTTATTTTCAAACCTTTTTACGCCCCTATGCGTCTGTCTTTTATTTTTTTAAAAAACATTTACGCCTTGCGCGAGTTTAGCGCTTTAGCGTCCATCTTTCACCATTTAAAACTTTGTACGCCTTCGTGCGTTTTAAAACCTTTGTTCAAGTCCGAGTGCAAATCTTTTTATCAAATCATTTATTTTTATGCATTGTCGTCAATGGCCAGTTCGGCAACAACCCGAACAGTTGACATTTACTTTCATTACTTCCTCTTTTTTTTTCAAACTTTTTCGCTTGGACGCGATCAAATCTTTTTTAACTAAAACGAACCAACGCACAAACTTTTTCTACCCAAAGAACTACGTACGCTTTGAATTCTCCGACTACCGGGAGATACGTAGGAGCAAGATCGACATCTTGTCAAGCCCATTAATAAAAAACCTTTTTTTTCCCTTTCGTTCGTTTTTATCTCTTTCTTCATTTCGCATTATGTTTTTATATTTTCTTTTATATATGTTTAAACACGCAAGTAAAACATCGAAACATTTTAAGCCTAAGCCGACTAAGAGGTTCCCGTTGAGTACAACGGATGTGAGGGGTGCTAATACCTTCCCCTCGCATAATCGACTTTCGAACCTAAAATCTTTTTCAAGGTAATTTCGAACTTTTTTCCTTTTTTCCCCGGAAAATTAAAAGTTCAGTCGTGGTTTAACATTAGTGATTCAAAGCTTCCCAATAGCTTGACATCCGAAATTCGACGCGACAAAGATGGCGACTTCACTGGGGATAAGATATCTCTAGTTGAGTTCGTCACCATCTTTTCACAAAACTATTTTTGTGAAAAGATGGCAACTTCACTGGGGATAAGATATCTCTAGTTGAGTTCGTCACCATCTTTTCACAAAACTATTTTTGTGAAAAGATGGCGACTTCACTGGGGACCATGCATAAAACACTTTGTTTTTGCATAAACGAGTCAAGCCTATCTCAATCGGCTTTTAGGCTAATTTGTTTCATTTTACTTGCGTTTTTATATTTTCTGGTCATTTGTTTGTTTATTCTTTTGCTCTACATTTATATATATATCATTTTGCTCCATATTCATATATATATATATATATATATATATCAATTGTGGGGGTTACTTGAGCGATGTTACTCCACATTGTTCGGGTTAATGCCGGACGTGTGAGGCTCTCTACCCGAGCTTGAGAGAAAACTAAGTTAGAATGGTGGTTGTGAGCGGAAGCCCGCGTTGACGTATGTCCGTGAGGTAGGATGCCCAACCCCGCTTAGAGGAGATTTTCATATGGAATTAATTGAAGTCATGTCGACGTATGTCCATAGACAACCCTAATTCCATGTGAGATCGATGACTCTAGGGACCTCTTCTTAGGAAATCTTACCTTTAGAGCCTACACGTGAGGATGGGGGAAATTTTGAACATACATATCACACCCATGCATATCATACATTTACATTCATGGAAAATAATTTTCGCATATCACTTTGCTTTATAGGAATTTAAAAAGAGCAACAAATATTAGCAAAAAGAATATGGCCTCCAAAAATAGAAATACGCTCGCTTCCGAGATCAAGGCTCCTAAAGGGGAGGAAGAGCTTAAAGCTAAAATTCAAGAGTTAGAATTAAAGCACCTCCAAGCTTTGGGAGAAATCACTAGGACGAAGAGAGATCGTGATGAAGTGACAAACTCTCTCCTAGTGTGCCAAAAGCGGCTAAAGATCTCCGAAGGGAAGAGAAATTGGATAGGAGGCGGTTTGGTTAGTGCGGATGCCAACCTTGTGGCCAAGGACGAAGAGTTGGAAAGAATCTTGCATTCCAACCAAGAGCTCAAGAAGTTCGGCGAGCTAGCTATCGAAGCTCAACGGAAATGGAGGTTGAAGTTTCAAGAGAAAAATCAATGGCTCCAAGAAGTAGTCAAAGACTACAAAGAGCAGCTCCAAGCCGAACGCGTCCAACGACAAAGACATGAGAGCCTTTCTCATCAAGGGAAGCTACATTGCAATCATCTCGAAGCGGACATCAAGAAATTCGAAGAATACTTCGATAAGATTGCAAGAGAGCATGGAAACCACATTGCACGACTCCTTGATGAGATTAGACGTGCAAATATCCAGCTAGCCCAACGCAAGGAAGTGATTGAGTTTGTATGGTAAGATGCCACCCGACTAAGTGAGGACTTCACTAGATTAGTCGCATTCTCAAACTTAGTCATCGCCGAGCTTCCGAAGAAACTAGCAAAGGCCGAGATGGTCATGCCGTACTTTGTCATCCCTACGGAAATCCAGAAATTTATGAAGTTCTGCAAGGACACAGTAGATTTCTATAGGGAGGAGATAGGCAAGGCCGAAAGACGAGCGGCTATTTGATTTGTATTTAGCATTAGTTACACTTTGTAATCTCAATGTTATTCAATCAAATATATATTTTTGACAATGATAATTTTCCGGCTTCTAACACTTTTAATTGCTAATATTAATTGCACACTTTTTAATTTCCTTATAAAGCAAAACAAACAAAAAAAAATTTCATGCATACATCATTCATTATCATGCATACGGTCATCTTCGAGTCCAAAACTCATTTCCCTTTTCTTACCCTCATGATTTCTTATAATCCAAATTGAGTCTTCAGTGTTCACATTCTCTCCGCAACACTACGTGTCTTCTCGTAAGGAAAAGTGGCTCATCGTCCCGAGGCAACCCACTCCTACAATACCCGAGCAACCATAAAGAGAAAAATGGAGAACTTAGAACAAGAGAATCAAGGGCTTCGTGAAGAAGTAACATCTATGAGAACGGAAATGGAAAAGCTAGCGGAGTTAGTGAAGTTACTAGCAGCCGCACAAATCCCGGCACCTCCTCCTCCCTCTAGCTCTCAAGCTCCAACATTAGCTTCTACTTCAACTCCGACCCTACATGCCGGAACTCAGCACTACACTAGACCCCCCGGTTGCACATGGGGTATGCCGTTTGATTTTGGTGAAGAGTCCGTCCCTATTCCTACTACCCTTCAAGAAACCCCGGTTACTCAACCCGAGGTTACCTTTACCCAGGCTGCGGCGGCCTTCACTACGCCGGTGGTTCATACCACTCCATTTGACCATGGGCCTATCTTTCATGCCGAAAGTTTAGGTGCCCAGGATAGGATGGCTGATTTCCTTGAAAAATTTGATGAGATGCAAAAGGAGATTAAAGCCCTCCGAGGGAAAGATTTATTCGGGAAGGACGCCCATGACCTCTGCCTTGTACCCAATGTCAAGATCCCTCCTAAATTCAAGGTCCCGGATTTTGAAAAGTACAAAGGGAACACTTGCCCGCAAAGTCACTTGGTAATGTACGCAAGGAAGATGTCGACACAAACCGACAACCATCAGTTGCTCATCCATTACTTCCAAGATAGCTTAACCGGTGCCGCTTTAAAGTGGTACATGGGTTTGGATAGTACCAAAATCCAAACCTTTAACGACTTGGGAGAGGCGTTTGTCCGCCAGTATAAATACAATCTAGACATGGCCCCGGACCGGGACCAACTCCGGGCCATGGCCCAAAAGGACAAAGAGACCTTTAAGGAGTACGCACAAAGGTGGAGAGAGATAGCGGCTCATATTAGCCCGTCTCTAGAAGAAAAGGAAATGACCAAGATCTTTTTGAATACCCTTGGTTCCTTTTACTATGAGCGAATGGTTTCCAGTGCGCCAAGTGACTTCACAGAAATGGTAAGCATGGGCGTACGTTTGGAGGATGCGGTCCGAGAAGGACGCTTAGAAAAGGAAAGTGCTCCGTCTAATAGCACAAAGAGATTCGAGGGTAGCTACCCAAGGAAGAAAGAGCAAGATATCGGCATGATTGGCCACGGAGGACCTCATCAAGGGTACTCGGCATATCCACATGTCTCTGCTATCTCACCTTCCATCTCTACACCTCCAAATTACCAAGTTCAGGTCCCGCAAAGATCTCTCCCTCAATATCAACAGTCCTATCAACAACAACATCCGCAAAATCCGCAACAATCATATCAACAGCCCCGCCCACAAGGTCAGCAGCAATTCCGACCTCAAGCACCTCAACAGCCTTTCAATCATCAGAATCGCCCAAGAGCGGCATTCGATCCGATACCCATGAAGTATGCGGACCTGCTCCCGGCTTTACTTGCGAGAAATCTCGTACAAACAAGAGCACCACCTCCCGTACCGAGTGTATTACCTCCATGGTATCGCCATGACCTTATGTGCGCATACCATCAAGGGGCACCAGGCCATGACGTTGAACGTTGCCTTGCTCTAAAGAATGAGGTCCAAAGGCTAGTCCGTACCAAAGTGTTGACCTTCAAGGACTCAAACCCAAATGTCCAAACTAACCCGCTTCCGAACCATGGTTCCTCAATCAACATGGTTCAAGAACACCAAGGAACCAGTCCTACTTTGAAAGTCCAAAAGATCAGGACGCCTTTGGTTCCACTACACATCAAGATGTGTAAAGCAGCCATGTTCGAGCACGATCATGCTAGTTGTGAAGAGTGTTCAGTAAGTCCTCAAGGATGTATGCAAATCCAAAATGACATACAAGGACTAATGGACAAGAAGGAGCTCGTTGTCACCAAAAAGGACGAAAGTGTATGTGTCATAACTCCGGAGTTTGATATCCCGGAACACTTGGAGATAGCCTTCAGCAGCCAAGAGCCTGCCGCTACTCCACTTGTGATATGTTTACCGAGGCCTGCCCCATACACTTCCAACAAAGCAGTTCCTTACAAGTACCTTGCGACCATGATGAACAACGGCCAAGAGACGCCTATTCCCCCCTTAGCCCCTGTCGATAATATCACGGACAGCAGTAAAGTGCTAAGGAGCGGACGTGTTCTTCCCACAACAGTCCAAGAGAAGGACAGTACCCCGGTATTTAAACCGAAACCAACCCAGGACCCCTGCGCGAGCAAAGAAATGGGTCAATCTAGTGGGGCAAATGCCGATTCGGATCTCAATGAGGTATTGAAGCTAATCAAGAAGAGCGAATACAAGGTCGTGGATCAGTTGTTGCAAACGCCTTCCAAGATCTCTATGCTATCCTTATTGTTAAACTCCGAAGCACATAGAGAATCATTGATGAGGGTCTTGGACCAAGCCTTTGTGGAGCACGACATAACCCTCGGCCAATTTGGAGGCATTGTCGGAAACATCACTGTTTGCAATAGCTTAAGCTTTAGTGATGAGGAACTCCCGGAGCAAGGAAGACACCATAATTTGGCATTACATATATCGGTAAACTGCAAGTCGGATGCTTTATCAAATGTACTTGTAGACACCATTTCGTCATTGAACGTAATGGCCAAAACAACCCTTGACCAGCTTTCCTACCAGGGGACCCCCATGAGGCAAAGTGGGGTAGTTGTTAAAGCCTTCGATGGCTCGAAGAAATCAGTGATCGGGGAGGTGGATTTACCTATTACCATCGGGCCATCTGTCTTCCAAATAACCTTCCTAATAATGGATATACAAGCAGCGTATAGTTGTTTGTTAGGTCGACCATGGATCCACGAGGCCGGAGCAGTGACATCCACACTGCATCAAAAACTGAAATTTGTGAAGAATGGGAAGCTAGTCACTGTGGGAGGAGAGAAAGCTCTGTTGATCAGCCATCTGTCGGCTTTCTCGTTCATCGGTGCTGATATCGTTGATGGGACATCATTCCAAGGTCTTTCCTTAGAAGATGAGAGTGCCACAAAGAATGGAGCGTCCATGTCTTCTTTTAAGAGCGCACAAAGAGCAGTGCAAGATGACTTACTCCCGGATTGGGGAAAGACAATAAGTCTGCCGGAGCGTAAGCATAAAGAAGGTTTAGGTTTCACTCCAACTACAAGAGTTGCCGAGCCAAGCACTAACATTGAACCGCTCGAGAACATCTTTCGTAGCGCCACTTCATTCACTCCACAAAGGAAACCAACGCCATCACTGAAGATGGGCCGAAAGAAGCAGCACATGTCCATGTAACGCCCGGAGGAGCTTGCCGCAATTGGGTTGTTGTCGATGTTCCCTCTGTTATCCAGTCTTCAAAGTAATGTGTTTGTTTATTTATCTTTTTCAAAAAACCCCTTCGTCTCGCCCGAAGCGAAGGGAGACTCATGTAGGGCTTGTTTAATATACTATCATCAATTAATAAAAATCGTTGTTTTTATCACAACTTCCACGTATTTATACGTTGTCTTTTCCTTTTATTTTTATTTTTATTTTTCAATACGAAAACCAAAGAAAACATTTTCTATTTCAAAGAGTCTACATTTTTCATCTTTTACTAAAATCAATCATCCATCATATGCAGACTAAGCACCCATAAACCCGTCAAACACCTTAGCCCTAGGCTCCCTCCCAACTTTGAATTCCCGGTTTACGAAGCGGAAGAGGAAGGGGATGAAGAGATCCCGGATGAGATCAAGCGCCTACTAGAGCAAGAGAGGAAGACCATTCAGCCTCACGAGGAAACGATAGAGGTCATCAACTTGGGTTCCGAAGAAGAAAAGAAAGAAGTTAAGATTGGAGCGTTATTGGATGCGCCCGTCAAAGAGAAGATAGTCAAGCTTCTTGAAGAGTATGTGGATATCTTTGCATGGTCATACCAAGATATGCCAGGATTGGATCCTGAGATTGTGGAGCACCACTTACCTCTAAAACCGGAATGTTCGCCAGTCAAGCAGAAGTTGAGAAGAACTCGCCCTGACATGGCTCTTAAGAAACCTCGACATTTACGGTGACTCAGCTCTTGTGATTAATCAAATCAATGGAGATTGGGAAACTCGCCACACCGGTTTGATCCCTTACAAAGATTACGCAAGACGCTTGCTAACCTTTTTCAACCAAGTCAAGCTGCATCAAATTCCTCGAGACGAGAATCAAATGGCAGATGCTTTGGCAACCTTATCTTCTATGTATGAGGTCAGTCGCCGGAATGAAATTCCAACAATCAAGGTTCAACACCTAGAAAGGCCTGCACATGTATTTGCAGCCGAAGCAGTCATAGATGACAAACCATGGTTCCACGACATCAAATGTTTCCTCCAAAAGCAAGAGTACCCGCATGGGGCATCCAACAAGGATAAGAAAACTCTGCGAAGATTAGCCGGCAACTTCTTTCTAAATGGAGAAGTTTTATACAAGAGGAATTTTGATATGGTGCTGCTCAGATGTGTTGATGAGCAAGAAGCGGACCTCATAATGCATGAAATACATGAAGGCTCCTTCGGAACCCATTCCAGTGGGCACACAATGGCTAGGAAAATCTTAAGAGCCGGATATTACTGGATGACCTTGGAAAGTGATTGCTACAAGCACGCCAGGAAATGCCACAAATGTCAAATCTATGCGGACAAGATCCACATGCCACTAACGGCTCTGAATGTCCTCTCCTCACCATGGCCTTTCTCCATGTGGGGCATTGACATGATTGGTAGGATCGAACCCAAAGCTTCAAATGGACATCGCTTCATCCTAGTAGCAATCGACTACTTCACCAAATGGGTTGAGGCTGCATCATATGCCAATGTCACCAAACAAGTGGTGGTCCGGTTTATTAAGAATCATATCATCTGTCGATATGGTATTCCCAACAAGATCATCACGGACAATGGGACCAACCTGAATAACAAAATGATGAAGGAGCTATGCAAAGAGTTCAAAATCGAGCATCATAACTCTTCTCCTTATAGACCCCAGATGAATGGTGCGGTTGAAGCTGCAAACAAAAACATCAAGAAAATAGTGTAAAAGATGGTAGTCTCATACAAGGATTGGCATGAGATGCTACCATATGCCTTGCACGGGTATCGTACTTCAGTAGACGTCGACAGGAGCAACCCCTTTCTCTTTAGTATACGGCATGGAAGCAGTGCTCCCCGTAGAAGTCGAAATCCCGTCATTGAGAATCTTGATGGAAGCTAAGTTGTCAGAGGCTGAATGGTGTCGAAACAGATACGATCAGTTGAATTTAATCGAGGAGAAATGCATGACAGCCTTATGTCATGGACAACTGTACCAACAAAGGATGAAACAAGCTTTTGACAAGAAAGTTCGTCCTCGTGAAATCCAAGAAGGAGACCTCGTGCTCAAAAGGATCCTATCCTTTCAACCCGACTCTAGGGGCAAATGGACACCTAACTACGAAGGCCCGTATGTCGTCAAAAGAGTTTTCTCCGGAGGAGCCTTAATTCTCACGACAATGGACGGCGAGGATTTTCCGCGTCCTGTGAACTCCGATGTAGTCAAGAAATACTTTGTCTAAAAACAAAAGAACAGCTCGGTAAGTCGAAAACCTGAAAGGGCGGCTGAAGCAAAAAAGAGCGTCTCGGTGGACTGAAAACCTGAAAAGGCGGTCCAGGCAAAAATTAGAGACATAAAACAGAAACAGCTATCCTGATAGGTCAAACATCTGAAAGGACGACCTATGCAAAAATTAAGGATCAAAAGACAAAGTAACTACATCGGATTAGTCGTAATTCGTTAGGGGCACATCAATTGTCTGAAGACTCCGAATCGGAAGCATCCAAACAAGGAATTCAAAGTTGTTAGGGATACTAGTGGCCATCGCGTTCAATGTACCCTCCCCTTTTATATTTACCCTTTTTTAGACTTTGTAAGATTCGTGGAGCCACGCCTTTGGCAGGCTGCCACCCCTTTAATAAAATTCATTTCACAACACAACATTCTTTACCTTTTATCAAATTCCTTTCATTCGTTTTTTATTCTTGATGATAGTACTTCAAAAACAAAAAAAAAACTTTTTCAAAATTTATTTCATGAGTCTTTTATTTTTTATCAATAACAAACACATTCCTTTCGAACTCGTGAATATTCGGAGTGTACATCGATGTCTGTCCTTAAAGCAGATAAAGCTTCGCAGGGCGAGCATGGTCAATCGCAAAAAAGGAATTCCCCAACTGAATCCTCGGTGAATCAATCGGAAATTCCCCAGTGAGTTAAGAGCCCGAAAGGACGATTCAGGCAAGGACTTGCCAACCAAAGCGTAAGCATTCCCAGCGGAATCACCAGTTCTTCTCCCCAGCGGATTAGCACAATCCCCAGTGGATTAACGAATTCCCCGGGAAGACAATCTTTGTCCTACTCAATCAAAAGCCCAATTACCATTGGCATCGAAGGCTGGATATCGATCATGCTTCCAAAATGATCCTTATATCCCCAGCAAATCCACAAGCGAAGCCCAATCTTATTGGCATATTCCCCCAGTGGAGTCTTATTTCACCAAAGCCCGACTTTACTCGGCACTCAAATCATAATCCCCAGCGTCCCACGTGACGTCTGTCATTCCCCCCAGGTCAGCATAATTCATGCATCATATCATAATCATTCATTAACATGCATCTCATATTCATATCATGCATTTCCCACAACAAATAGTCGAATGTCATCCCCGATCTGTCTGGTCTAGGGATGTCATCCTCATTTTCGCCAAGCGATAGTTCTTTAACGAACAGCTTGTGCAAGTTTTTCATCGTATCAAGGGGCAATTCCTTAACAAACATGTTGGGTATCCCCAGAACAAGTCCATTTCTCACACGACGTCCCCAGTGACAGTCATGTATTCATACATTCATGCATATGCATACAACATACTACATATCATACATGGTTGTTCTAACCATCATGAGTCTCACCAATCAATCGCGAGCAATTCGTGAATTCTTTTTCCCCAAGTGTCATCCCCAGTCTGTCTGGTTCAGGGATGTCACCCTTTTACGCCAAGTGGCAGTTCAAACGAACAGCTTGCGCGTCTTTTTGTCAGGTCTTTACGCCGAGTGGCAGTTCTTTAATGAACAACTTGTGCGTACTCCCCAGTGTTGTGCCAAGTGGCAAGTTCTTTAATGGACAAATTGTGCATTCTTTCTCCCCGATTGAAGGGGCATTTCTGTAAGGAACGGCTTGTCAGCCGCATCCCCAGTGTCGTCAGTGGCAAGTTCGGTAACCATCCGAACAGCTGACATCTTTCTTTTTCATTTTCTGTCGTCAATGGCAAGTTCGGCAACAACCCGAACAGTTGACATTTTATTTTCTGTCGTCAATGGCAAGTTCGGCAACAACCCGAGCAGTTGACATTCTTTTCATTCTTTGTCGTCAGTGGCCAGTTCGGCAACAACCCGAATAGCTGACATTTCTTTTTCATTTTTTGTTGTCAGTGGCAGTTCGGCAACAACCCGAATAGCTGACACTTATCCCCAGTGTGGTCATTTTTATCGTCTTTGCATTCATGTTTACATTACAAGCATTCATAACATTTGCATACATGCATTCATAACATTTATAATTCAGAAAAATATTTAGTCAAAAAATGGCGTACTCTATATTTAAGTCTCTTCGACCCGTCCATTTCAAATTTCTCTTTCAATCTCCGGGACGAAGAAACTTAAATAGGGGCATCTGTCATACCCCATTTTTTGACTTATATTTTTTATTTGTTTTATCTTTTATTATTTCATTACTTATTTTTACCTTTTATTATTTCATTCTTATCATAGTATTTTATTTGCATTTTATCATTATCATTATTAGCATTACTATTATCATCATCATTATTAATATTATTGTTATTCTATTTCTTTAATAATATCATTATTGTCTATTATTATTATTAAGATGTTATTAATTAATAATATTAAACTTTTCATTTTATTATTATTATCATCATTTTCATTCTCATTACTTTTTATTTTATTTGCATTTTGCATTGCCATTGTCATTATCATTATTATTATTATTTATTATTCATTTTCCATCTTTTTATTTTTAAAATACAAAAATTCCAAAAAAGGGAAGTTCGCAGTGCGAAGTTACCTTCGCACTGCGACCTCTGCGAATTTTTCTGCAGAATTTTATTTTTTGAGTTATCCTTTTTGTTTTCATTTGCAATGGTTATTATTAGTATTATTATTGTTATTATTGCTATTTGTGACTGATTTGGTGCAGCAAGGCAAGAATTAATGTGTGACATTAAAGGTAAAAGGAAAGAAGGATTTTCTTCCAACCTATCATGTGCTCAATCAAATTGGCTGCCCTTGGTCAGCTCTTGTCCCTCCAAATTGACCCATCATCCAACCTGAGCTTGCCAGCCAGCTACTTGATCCCTTTCCTTCCCTTTTTCTCAACCAAAACCAGTCAAACTTAAGTGGTTTTTACTTGCAAAAAGTTGTTTGTGTTGCCCTGTTTTGAGCTGGATTTCTCCTCCCACACACCAGCCCACATGCTCATTTTGCTTCCCCCAATCTCCCTGTACATGGCAGTACACGTTTTCATTGCTTGACCTTCCAAGATTGCAAGGATTGATCCCAAGAATCACCCCTTTTGCAGCTGCCCTGTTTTTCAGTTTTTCTCATCATTACCTTCTAGAATCAGCTGGATTTGTGGCTGAGATCAGTCAAGATCTTGCCCCTTGGCACAAGGCAAAGCAACTTCTATCCATTAGCATTAAATGCAAAGTGTTCTAGCCTGAATTTAGCCCCAAATCAACTAGTGTTCTAGGATATGGTTCATCATTGCAAAGATTGCATTTTTTGCCTATAAAAGGAATGGCAAGGCATGAGGAATAAACACATTGACACACATTGAAAAAACCAGTTGCACACACAAACAAACAGCCTTACACACACGAAATTCACACCAAGATCCCTTGCATTGCAACACCAAATCAGTTCATACACAAAGCAAAAACCAATTAGAACATTGTCCATAACCTCTAACCAAGCAAGCAAACCACTTCCAATCCATTGCTCAAGCATTGCTAGGAGTTCTGTAAGTCTCCTTTAATCTTTATTTCGCATTGTGTTTGCTGTTTTCATCCTTTGTTTTGTTCAATTTTGCTTTGTGCACAAAAACCCCTTTTGAAACTCAAAAGGGACCTCAAAGGGGCCAAGCTTTAAAACTGAGTTTTTACCCTCCTTTTTCTTCCATTTTGCAAAGCTTTTTAACCCCATTTTGGTTCTGAAGCTTGCTTAGAAGCAGTTTCTGAACTTTTGTTCAGAAATAGCTTCTGAGTTCAAAATTTCGCATACTTCGCAGAGCAAAGTATTGCTCGCACTGCGAACACATCAGAACTTGACTTCGCAGAGCCAAGTTCTGGTTGCTCTGCGAAGTATGTGAAACTCAGAACATGAATCAGGCATCCAAATGTCAAATTTTTGGGGTTCCAGCCCTTGATTCAGAACCTAAAGAGGTTTAAAACCATTTTTGTCTAAACCCAATTCATAATCATGCACAACTTTGAAAATTTCACAAGTTCGTGCGATAAATTTTGAGTAACTTGTGAAACAAGTTATGTTCTTCAATTTTCAAAAACCAAGTTTGAGCAATAAGCAAAAGTTCGTCTATTTTAAAACAAACTTGAACAACCATGTTGTTCATGATTTTCAACCCAAACACGAACTTAAGCCGAACTTGCTCATCCTTCTTAAACCAAGCTCGAAATAGAGCTGAACTTGCGAACTTTCCAATTTTGTGCATGTCTTATGATTGTGTTTATCATTCAAACTTGAACTACGCTTGTTCTTGAGTTTCGATAGCTTAAGTAATGAGCAATGTTCATGATTTTAATAAACTCGAACAACAAACTTGTTCGTGATCCCCTTCTTCTTACTTTTCCTTTTAAGGCATTTTTTGGTTCCCTTTGAGATTCCTTAGAGTCCCGACAAAACCAAACTTGAATGAAACGGGAATGGCTTGACGTATGTCTCCCCAAACCTCGGTTGCACGAATGCGTGACGTATGTCTCGTCGCTCGGGCAACCGTCATTCCACCCTTGACGCGTCTAGCACGCTCAACCTTCCCTTGGCCCCCTTGTGGCCATTTTTACCCTTTTCTTGGCCCTCGTGGTCAATCCGAACCTTTTGCGCCTTTGCGCGTTTATTTTAACCATTTACGCCTTGCGCAAATTTTTTGCCTCCGCGCTTTTGTCGTTTATTTTCAAACCTTTTTACGCCCCTGTGCGTCTGTCTTTTATTTTTTAAAAAAACATTTACGCCTTGCGCGAGTTTAGCGCCTTAGCGTCCATCTTTCACCATTTAAAACTTTGTACGCCTTCGTGCGTTTTAAAACCTTTGTTCAAGTCCGAGTGCAAATCTTTTTATCAAATCATTTATTTTTATGCATTGTCGTCAATGGCCAGTTCGGCAACAACCCGAACAGTTGACATTTACTTTCATTACTTCCTCTTTTTTTTTCAAACTTTTTCGCTCGGACGCGATCAAATCTTTTTTAACTAAAACGAACCAACGCACAAACTTTTTCTACCCAAAGAACTACGTACGCTTTGAATTCTCCGACTACCGGGAGATACGTAGGAGCAAGATCGACATCTTGTCAAGCCCATTAATAAAAAACCTTTTTTTTTCCCTTTCGTTCGTTTTTATCTCTTTCTTCATTTCGCATTATGTTTTTATATTTTCTTTTATATATGTTTAAACACGCAAGTAAAACATCGAAACATTTTAAGCCTACGCCGACTAAGAGGTTCCTGTTGAGTACAACGGATGTGAGGGATGCTAATACCTTCCCCTCGCATAATCGACTTTCGAACCTAAAATCTTTTTCAAGGTAATTTCGAACTTTTTTCCTTTTTTCCCCGGAAAATTAAAAGTTCAGTCGTGGTTTAACATTAGTGATTCAAAGCTTCCCAATAGCTTGACATCCGAAATTCGACGCGACAGAACATCAGAACAAACCTCAGGGATCTATGAGCAGGAGGGCATCTCGTTCTTGGATATGTCATTAATGTGGTAAAAAGGGGCACATAAAGCCATTCTGTTTCAAGCTATATGGATACCCCAAGCACTTTCAACAAAGAAAAGTGGAACCCGTTGTAAACAAAATCAATGTCAAGAAGGAATGGAGACCCAAATGTAATAATGTTGGTCTAATAGCTTACACCTCTCTGAGAGCATCATCTAGGGAAGACTGGTACCTTGACAGTGGATGCTCTAGACACATGACTGGAGTTAGTAAATTTCTTGAAAATATAAGACCTTACACCAGTAGCTATGTGACTTTTGGTGATGGAGCTAGAGGAGAAATTCTTGGAATTGGAGACTTGATCAGTGATGGACTACCAAGGTTAGACAATGTGCTATTAGTAAAAGGGTTAAATTCAAATTTGATTAGCATAAGCCAGCTGTGTGATCAAGGGATGGAAGTGAACTTCAACAAGACTGAATGTCTGGTAACTGCTGGGAAAAGTGAAGTGCTAATGAGAGGTAAGAGATCTAAGGACAATTGTTACTTGTGGGTACCCGAAGAAGAAGTCAGACTCTGGCACCAGAAACTTGGGCACGTAAACCTGAGGGGTATGAAGAAAGTCATGTATGTGGAAGCCATCAGAGGACTACCCAAACTTAAGATTAATGAAGACAAAATTTTTGGTGAGTATCAAATTGGAAAACAAATCAAGATGTCTCACAAGAAGCTTCAACATCTTAAACTTCACATGGATCTCATGGGGTCTATTCAAGTTGAAAGCCTACGTGGAAAGAAGAATGTTTATGTTTGTGTTGATGATTTTTCTAGGGGTAAACTGGGAATTTGTCTGCATGAGGAGTTATAGCAATTACAGGTGTTGAAACGTGCAAACAAATTATTTCTATTTACTATAACTAGAGTTGCACGAGAAATAAGGGAAATCATTCTCATTCTGAAGACTGTTGTAAATGTGAGTTCTCCTGTTGTTTCACTTGTACCAGTTGCTGTTACCACAAGCCCTTTTGATACTGTGGATATAAATCCTGATGTTACTGAAGTTTTTATTACTTATGTGAATGTGTTGAAACCAGTTCTGAGATCCCCTAAACTGATTCTGATATGGTTGAGTTTCCTGAGAATCCTCAACCTGATGTGATTGAAGATCAACCTGATGTGGGTTGAAATTTTGAGGTTCAAATATGTTAATGCTCAGAAGTATTATGTTCAGATGTGGTTACTATTCCTATGTGTGTCTGAATGGTTTGCTTTGAAATTGTTTGGCTAAAAAGGGGGAGATAAGTATTTCATAAGCAATACAGAGCACTACAGTAGTTCAGAAGCAATATAGAGCACTACAGTAGTTCAGAAGCAATACAGAGCACTACAGTAGTTCAGAAGCACTACAGTAGTTCAGAATCAATATAGTGTTTCAGAGTCTCTGCTTCAGTGTTTCAGGGGGAGTGCTTCGTTTGTTCCTGAATGACATGTTTCAGGGGGAGTATATGTGTGGAAACGTAGTATATCTCTTGTTAGGTTTTTGTTTGTTATGTGCCGCTGCTGACTTTGTTGCTATTTGGTTGCTACGTTTAAGCTCTTCATGGTTGCGCAATTTTGATGAGCGAAGAATTTGCCTTGTGATATCTCTCTGTTCTCAGATTGATTTTAGCCAAAAATTTGCCAAAGGGGGAGATTGTTAGATATTTGGTTGTTGGCTTCATTTTTGCTAAAATCAAATATACAAGCAATATGTACGTCTTCAGAAGCTGGACCTCAGAAGCAGAACTTCAGAAGCTGAAC
This sequence comes from Medicago ruthenica, assembly GCA_018208015.1. NCBI lineage: Eukaryota > Viridiplantae > Streptophyta > Magnoliopsida > Fabales > Fabaceae > Medicago > Medicago ruthenica. Next base: position 38,648,679 of record CM031378.1, read on the forward strand.
GTCAGAAGCTGAACCTTCAGACGCTGACCTTCAGAAGCTGACCCTTCAGATGCTGACCTTCAGAAGTTGAACCTTCAGACGCTGACCTTCAGACGCAGACCTTCATAAGCACTTCTTCAGAAGTACCTTCAGAAGCTTTCTTGTTTTAGCGTCTTGGAGCTGTTTATTTTCTCACCTGATCTTTTGAAGATTTGATTGAAGAATATTCCAAGCTGCGTGTGTTTCCAGAAGAAAGATATTTTCGTGAGATATATTTTTCAAGATTGGATATTTTTATTTGTGAATATATTTTCAAAGAGATCTTTGGAAAATATATATTTCTGAAGAATATTTGTGTCAATATATTTCTGAGAAGAATATTTGATTCAAATATATGTTGCTGCTGAAGGCTATAAATAGAAGACACTACTATGGAAGAAATCAACTCAACCATAGCTATCATTGAAAGAGTATACTTAGGTTTTGAGTCTGTTAATTGTGAGCCTTTCTTGTGTCACCTTGATGCAAGCTTAGGACTGTGTTTTATTGAGTTGTAATTGTAGAGCACTTGAAGCTTTTAAGCAAGAGTGACTTTTGTGTGTTTGGAGTGTGTCTCCTTCGTTGATTGTTATTTGAGTCTAAGATCACTGGGGCAGTGATTGTTTGAGGGGAAGTGAGAGGGGTCTCATATCTAGGAGTTCCTAGGTAGAAATACCACGTGTAGTGATTAAGTGAGAAGGCGGTGAACCAGAGGTTGTTCACATAGGACTTTGAATTGATACTATCATAGTGGATTTCCTTCCTGGCTTGGTAGCCTCCAGATGTAGGTGTGTTTGTCACCGAACTGGGTTAACAAACATCTTGTGCCTTTTACTTTCTGTCTGTTATTGTTTTGCGCGTTTTACTCATAAATCAACGTTGAAACTTTGTACTTTGTTTTACACCGTTGTTCCTGAGTTGGATCATTACGTTCAGCATCAGGACTTTACTGCGCTAGAATTTCATATATAAAGGATTAAAGACTTGAAGAATTAAAAAGACTCTGCAATATTTTGAAAGTGCTAAAACTCTGTCAAATTGAATTTCACATCAAACTCTTAGAATTTCTTAACAACTTTTATAACTTAGAAATTCTTAAGTTCTAGAGTCTGAACTGTGTTGTATTTTGTGAACACCTCTGATTGTGTATCAAGTGTTCAATTAAACATTTTTTTAAATCTTTGTTTGTAAGAAGTCTCTTGCTTGTATGCTTGAGCATTGGAAGTCTCTTGCTTGTGTGCTTGAGCATTTGTAATCTTTGTGATTATAGTGAAAATCTCTTGTAACTGACAAGGGGACTGGACTATTTCCAGGTTGTGGAAGTAACCAGGATAATTGATTTGTGTCCTTCTCTTCTCCCTCTCTCTCTATAACTTTTATATCCGCTGCATCTGGCTGTGAACATTGCTTCAGATTCTAAACTCTATCAGAAGCTGAACTTTGGTCTTAGTTAAGAAGAAGAAGAAGAAGAAGAAGAAGAAGAAGAAGAAGAAGAAGAAGCTAACATAATTCAACCCCCCTTCTTGTGTTTTTCTCACCTTCAGTTGGCATCAGAGCGCATGGTTCTCTTGCTCTATCACTTAACAGTGTAACAGAAAAGATCTTGAGAAAAACATGTCTACTAGTGGTGGAGCTGGTACTTCCAGTGGTTGAGCTAGTACTTCTGATACTGAAAATTCCCATAGAGTTGTATCATATGATTATGATACTGATGATAAATCAAATCACTCCCACAATAATCCTCTTATGTTTACTGGAGATGCTGAAAAGTATTCCTGGTGGAAGAGTAAGATGTACAGTCATATCATTGGTGTTGATGATAGTATGTGGGACATCATTGAAGATGAAATGGATATTCCTGTTGATGAAGAAGGAGTAGTGGTAGATAGAAAGAAACTCATTGATGTTGAAAGAAAGATTTACAAAAAGCATCACAAAGAAAGAGGTATTATTGTTGAGGCTCTACCTCACAATGAATATCTTAAGTTGAGTGACAAGTCAACAACTAAAGCTATCTTCACTTCATTGTGTTCAAACTATGAAGGTAACAAGAAGGTTAGAGAAGCTAAGGCTAATCTTCTTGTTCAACAATATGAGTTGTTCAAGATGAAAGAGGATGAAAACATTGAGACAATGTTCTCAAGGTTTCAGACTCTGGTGTCTGGACTTCAGATTCTGAAGAAAAGTTATTCTACTGTTGATCATGTGAACAAGATCCTGATGATATTGCTTGCTAAGTGGAGACCTAAGGTGACAGCTATAGAGGAAGCAAGAGAATTAAATACACTCAGTATTGAAGATATTGTGAGCTCTCTGAAGTGTCATGAGTTAGGGCTCAATGAAGATGAACCTGCTAAAAAGTCTAAGTCTATTGCACTGAAGTCTAAGGGTAAGTCTTCAAAGGCTCTCAAAGCTGATGAGTCTGATGAAGAGTCTCCTGATGGAGGTTTAGAAGAAGATCCAGAAGCTGAAGAGATGGCCATGCTTTCCAAGATACTTCAGTACCTGGCTAAGAAGAGCAAGAGGTTCTCTAACAAACGTAGTGGCTTCAAAGGATCTAGTTCAAGGAAAGAAGATCAGAAGGGTTGCTTCAACTGCAAGAAGTCTGGCCACTTCATTGCTAATTGTCCAGGTTTGCAAAAGGACAAGGCAAAGGAGAATTCTAAGAAGACAAGCTCCAAATCCAGCAGTTTCAGAAACAAGCTCAAGAAGAGTCTCATGGAAACATGTGATGATCTTGATAAAGAATCAGATTCTGACAAAGAAGATGAAGAAGAAGCAAACCTTGCTTTGGTAGCTACATCATCTTCTGACACTGAATCTGGATCAGACTTTGAGGATGAAGATGAGGTATATTCTAAACTCACTAGATCTGAGCTTGTTGATACTGTCAAGGATCTTATCAGTCATTATCACAAGAAGTCAAAAGAACTAAAAATTTTGAAAGAAAAATTTGACTGGCTGATTAAAGAAAATGATAAAAATAATCTTCGGATATCAGATTTAGAAGAAAAGAACTATGACCTCATGAAATAAATGACTGATAAGAGGTATGATAAAATCTTGAGTGAGGAAGAGATGGCACTTCAAGAGCTTATTGTGACCAATATTGACAGAAGCAAGGTAGCTTCTATGATTTATGGTGTAAAGAGGAACAATGGAGAATGTATTAGCTTTTCAGAAGATTTGCTGACCAAACATAAGAAAGCCAACTTATCATCTTGTTTTGATTACATTAAGAAAGGTTGGAAAGCCAATTTTGTGCCAGAAGCCAATAAAACTGAAGTTTTGAACAAGTCAGAACCTAAAGCTTCTGAATCCCATATTCTGAACAAATCAGAATCAAAGATCCTTAAGTCCAAGGTTCTGAAGAAAGCAAAACCCAAAACTTCAAGAGTTCAGATTATGAAAAGATCAGAACCAAAGACTTCCAAGTCTTAGGTTCTGAAGGGATCTGAATCAAGCCTTTTGAAAGCTCGGGTTCTGAAGTTTTCAGCAACTAAAACTAAGATGATTTCAAGATCAAAAAACTTCAATCCAAGAATCTTGAATGAATCTAAGTCTTATGACTTCAGGCATAAAGCACAAATGAAGCCTAAAACTTTCAGAACTAACCCAAAAAGACCCATAAAGATATGTGTACCTATGTCTGAAATTGTCTATGTTGCAGATGTGCTTAAGAGGAATGGAAAAGCAGAAGTCATGGTACCTGGACAATGGCTGCTCGCGAGATATGACAGGAGAAATGTCTATGTTCCAAACCCTGACCATGAAAGAGGGAGGAACTGTGGGGTTTGGAGGAAACCAGAAAGGAAAGATTATTGGTATGGGGACTATTGGTAACCCTTCTATCTCTATCAATAATGTTTGGTTAGTAGATGGACTATGACATAACCTGCTTAGCATAAGTCAATTTTGTGATAATGTTTATGAAGTGATGTTCAATAAGAGTCACTGCACAGTAATCAACACTTCTGACAAATCCATTGTGTTCAAAGGAAAAAAATAAGAACAATGTTTATAAAATAAATTTTTCTGAATTGGCTGATAAGAAGGTAGTTTGCCTTCTATCAGTGAGTGATGAGAAATGGTTGTGGCACAGAAGGTTGGGACATGTTAACTGGAGATTAATCTCTAAGCATAGAAAGTTACAACTGGTCAGAGGCTTACCAGATATTAACTATCACTCAAATGCACTCTGTGGAGCATGCCATAAGGGAAAAATTGTAAAAACTTCTTTCAAATCCAAAGACATTGTTTCTACTTCTAGACCTTTAGAACTACTTCACATTGATTTATTTGGACATGTTACAACATCAATCAGTGGGAAAAAATATGGATTAGTCATTGTTGATGATTACAGCAGATTTACTTGGGTAAAATTCCTTAGAACCACGGATGAAGCATATGATGTGTTTAGTACCTTCTACACACAAGTACAATCTGAAAAGGAAGTGAAAATTTTAAAGGTCAGAAGTGATCATGGTGGAGAATTTGAAAATGATCCATTTGAAGTTTTTTGTGAAAAACATGGAATCATCCATGAGTTCTCTTCTCCTAGAACTCCACAACAAAATGGCGTTGTAGAAAGAAGGAGCAGATCTTTACAAGAAATGGCCAGAACCATGATCCATGAGACTAAAATTGCTAAGTACTTTTGGGCCGAAGCTGTAAACACAGCATGTTATGTTCAGAACAAAATCTATATCAGATCAATTCTGAACAAAACAGCATATGAACTTTTCAAAGGAAGAAAACCAAGTATCTCTTACTTTCATCAGTTTGGATGTACATGTTACATCTTAAACAACAAAGTCTATCTAAATAAATTTGATGCCAAAGCTCAGAAGGGAATCTTTTTAGGTTAATCTGAAAGATCCATGGCATACAGAGTGTATAATTCTGAAACACATTGTGTTAAAGAATCTATGCACATCAAATTTGATGACAAAGAGCCTGACAATAAAATGTCAGAGTTAGTTGAAAGTTTTGCAGATATACAAATATCAAATGAAGCTTCAGAACCTAGTCAGAATCCAAAATTTGATAACAATCCTGAAGGTTCAGAAGCTAACCCAACTCCAGAAGCTGACCCAACTGCAGAAACTGATACAACTTTAGAAGCTCATGATGGTTCTCAAGAAGCAACTCAATTCAAGAACACTTTCAAGTACAAGTTTTCACATCCAGAAGATCTAATCATTGGAAATAAAGATAGTTCAAGGAAAACAAGATCATTCTTTACACAAGAACATTCAATGCTTGGATTACTGACAATGATTGAGCCAACTTCTTTTGATGAAGCACTTTCTGATGATGGATGGATAGTTGCAATGTAAGAAGAACTCAATTAGTTTCAAAGAAATGATGTTTGGGATCTGGTTGCCAAATCAAATCAAAAGAACATTATTGGAACAAAATGGGTGTTCAGAAACAAGCTAAATGAGCTAGGAGAAGTTGTCAGAAACAAAGCAAGACTTGTTGCACAAGGTTATAGTCAACAAGAAGGAATTGACTACACTGTGACATTTGCTCTAGTTGCAAGACTGGAAGCAATAAGGTTACTTATGTCATATGCAGTTAATCATAACATCACTCTATATCAAATGGATGTTAAGAGTGTCTTTCTAAATGGCGTTATTTCTGAAGAAGTATATGTCAAACAACCTCCTGGTTTTGAAGATTTAAAATATACATATCATGTTTTTAAACTTAAGAAATCACTTTATGGTCTTAAACAAGCTCCCAGAGCTTGGTATGAGAGACTGAGTAACTTCTTACTGGAAAATGATTTTAAAAGAGGTCAAGTTGACACTACATTATTCAGAAAGACACTTAAGAAAGATATCTTAATTATTCAAATATATGTTGATGATATTATATTTGGTTCTACTAATGCCACTCTTTGCAATGAATTTTCTAAGTTAATGCAAGATGAATTTGAAATGAGCATAATGGGAGAATTGAAGTTCTTTCTTGTAATTCAAATCAACCAATGCAAAGATGGAGTGTATGTTCATCAGTCAAAATATACAAAGGAGCTTCTGAAGAAGTTCAAGCTTGAAGAATGTAAACTGATTACTACTCCAATGCATCCAACCAGCAATTTAAGCAAAAAAGATACTGGTACAAAGGTAGATCAGAAGCTCTATAGAGGTATGATAGGTTCTCTGTTATACTTAACAGCTTCTAGACCATTTATTTTATACAGCGTATGCTTGTGTGCAAGATTTCAATCAGATCCTAGAGAATCTCATTTAATTGTTGTTAAGAGAATCTTGAGGTATCTGAAAGGAACAACTAATCTTGGACTTCTTTATAAGAAATCCTTGGATTATAAGTTGGTTGGATTATGTGATGCTAATTATGCTTGTCATAGGTTTGAAAGAAAAATCAACCAGTGGAAATTGTCAATTTCTTGGAGAGAATATGATATCTTGGGCCATTAAAAGACAATCAATTATTGCATTGTCTACAGCAGAAGCAGAATACATCTCAGCTGCAAGTTGTTTCACACTTCTTTGGATGAAACATCAGCTAGAAGACTATCAGATTCATGAAAACAACATTCCTATTTTTTATGATAATACTGTTGTTATCTGTTTGTCAAAGAATCCAATTCTACATTCAAGAGCCAAGCACATTGAAATTAAACATCATTTTATAAGAGATTATGTTCAAAAAAGTGTTTTGGATATTCAGTTCATTGATACTGATCATCAATGGGCTGACATATTCACAAAACCATTAACAGAAGAAAGATTTGATTTTATAAAGAAAAATCTGAACATGCATTTTATCTCAGAATGATGCTTGCCTCTGAATAGGAATTCAGAATCTGATGAGATTCAGAAGCTAAAAGTCTATCAGACTCTCTTAACTAAGAATCTGAAGAAAGTTCAGCTTCTAAAGTTATCAGACTCTGAAGACCAGAATATGGACTATTTGCTTCTGATAGGTTTTATAAGTGGAATGGTTTATAACGGCTTTATTGACAGTTGTCCCACTAATAAAACGGTACTTCTGAAAAGGCTTCTAACATGGTAACTGGTCAGTAATAATTGTTGGGCAATGATGTAAATGTTTTGAATAATGTGTCTCGCGCCCCTAATGTCATTAATACTGTGCTTTTATGTTTAATGTTGTTCTTTTTACCTGAATCTCAAAAGTTTAATTTTTAACATAACACTTATTCACAATCACACTTCTCTCACTTCACTACTCACACTTTCAGTATTCGTACTCTCTCTCTCAAAAATTCCCAAATTTTCAAAATTTCCTAAGAACCCAAAAACCTTAGAAATGGTTGGAACTTCATCATCTTATCATGCAATCTCTGTCGAATCAGAAGCTGCTACATTTATCAAGTCTAAGACAATGGCTCTGAGCAAGGAGGACTTAAGTCTAATTATAGAATCATCAGTGGATTTCAACTCCTTAAGTCTGAATGGATGTGACGTCAAGCACTACATTGAAACTCAGAACTGGATGCCATTCTTTGAGATGTTAAATGGTCCATCCTATACTGAACTTGTAAAGGATTTCTGGGTAAGAAGCGAGGTGTATGACAAAGAAGCTGCTGCAAGAGCAGAACATCAGAAGACATCTGAGGATAAGAAGCTGAAAGGGAAATCAAGGGTTGAGATGGGTTTGAAGGAGTTTATAGAGACTGAGATAAGGTATGCAGTGATGGGTATCGGTATCATCATCACCGAGTCTGTTACAGCTAAGGAAATTGGAGCCAGAAGCAATGGTATGTTTAAAACTGGATTGACAAGAAGAGTGAGTGGGCAGCAAGAATCAAGGCAACACTCTATGAAGGAAGACTGTCTGAGAAGACTTCTGAGATGAAGAATGAGTACGGAGTCTTGTACAAGATGATCCTTGCATGTTTCATGCCTAGATAAGGAGAAACATATTACATGCCATGGGACCACAAGCACTTCATGACCTTCTTAATCAATAAGTACCCAATCAATCTTCTTGCCTACATCTTCAACTACTTGTGCACCTCTATCAAGGAAGGAATCAAAGGGAAGAAGAATGTCCCTTATGTTAGACTATTTTCTGAGATTTTTCATCAAGGAAAGTTAGTTCTGAAGCTGCGTTATGTAGGAGTAGGTTCTAATGAAGACCTAGGAACCTGCAAAGGCAAAGTGCTGTCAAGACTGACTCTGGGGAGTATGAAGATCATTCCCAAGAATGAGTTGATCACTTCTGAACATGACCTCCAGTCAAGCTTGAACCAGACAACTTATATGGATGACTTCCCTCCTATCTCAAGAGAAGACCCTCCAGAAGTGATTGCACACTTCATATCACAACACTTCATGGAAATAGGGATAGCAATCCAATGGGAGATGATACATGATCATCCTGAACAACCCTGGAAGATGCCCAGGAAAAGGAAAGTGAACCCAGAAACTGCTAAGTCCGAGCCTCAAAAGCCAACTAAGAATCAAAAGACAGTTGCTTCTAAGCCTGCTGCTTCTGAAGTTCTATCAGAAGTGGCTAATCTAGATCTAGTAGTAGTACTCCCTAGCAGGACAAGAAAGGGAGCATTTGAAAAGGGATCAGGAGATTAGGCAAGCAAGAAGCCGCAGAAGGAGAAGAAGAGGCCGTATCAAAGAAAGCTAGTTCTTCAAGAAGTTAAAGAGGAAGAAGAGGAAGTTGTTGTTGAGGAATCTGTTCAGATCAAGAAGAGAAAGACCTTGGAGAAAGTGGTTGAACTTGCTAAGAGTCTGAAGAATACCTCTGCAAGAGAAGCTCAGAAGGTTACGACTTATCATCTTAAGGTCAAGGAGGAAGCTGGTGCATCTAAAGCCGCAGTGCCTGAAGCTGGAGGTTCTATAATTTTACAAGGTAATCTTGCACCCTCTTCACCTTCCAACCCTATTCACTTAGATTCACCTGACCATACACAATCACCTATAGATGACCAACCTCTAAGCCAACACTACTCCAGCCTCAAGAAAACTAAAACATCTTCCCCTACATCTCAAACTCAACCAGATTCTGAAGAAATACTAGATATTGAACCTATGCAAACTGTTCTACCTGGTGAAAAACCTATGATATTTCCCAGAATCACAAACCCCTCAGAAGAAGAACAAGTTAAGTTAGACAGAATTGCTGCAAGCAAAGCTGCTGTTGAATTTAACAGAAAAGTTATCTCAGAAATTGGTAAACCTCATCTTTTCTCTGATACTTTTGTCCCTTCCAAACCTTTACCTACCCAAAGTTCTTCATCTATTATAGATGTGCTATCTCAGCATCTAGTTGGAGAACTACCCAAACAACAACTCTCAACCATAACTACTTAAACAGCCTCTGAAACAATATCAGAGTCTATTGTTTCAGAAATTCCCCAAATCACAACCTCAGAAGCACCTATCCCAATCTCAACTACAACAGTTTCTGATACATCTTCAATATCAGAAGACCAACCCTTAGAAGCTATGCCCTTTCATTTTGCCAAACCTGAATCTGAACTTGCAACTTCTGATGTTCTCATAATTGAAGCATTAGAAGGTGAAGACCAACCAGAAATCACCACTCTTATACCTTTCCCAACCTCTGTTGATAACACTGCCTCACTGGTAGTATCAGAACCACTTTCTGATACTGCATTGCAAGTTATCACAGACATCCTATCTTCTTTCATCCAACCTGTAACTCTTAACCCTCCTCTTAACCTTACCTCTAACCTTGACCTGCATGAGGCATGCAAGGTTATTTTTGATAGTCTGTAAGAACTCCTTGAATCTAGACATCTGCCTATTCAGTTGGTTAATTATGTTGATGAATGAGAGAATCTAAGAAGACTGGTGAACTCTACTCTGGACAGTCTTCAGGTCATTGCAGTGGCTTCTCAGCAAGAAGCACTTCAAAACTGGTTCAAGGAAGTGATCAGAAGCATGGAAGTTGTAGAGCTGAAGAAGGATATTTCAAGGCAGATTTCAGACTCTGCATTCTATGAGGATGTTCCCAAAGAAATGACTGAGGTTCTGAAATCTGGCCTAAAAGATTCATGGATTTCAAAATTCTTTTCCAAGCTTGACAAAGTAGTTCTGAAGAGACTGGATCTGGAAGAGCCAGAGATGATCAGATTCACAGACAAGATTGAAGCAGATTTGTTATAACAGAAGGCAAGACAAGCAGCTTTGGAATCTCAACTTCTGGAAGTAATGAAAGAACAGAAGAATCTGAGTGCAAGTCAAGCTGAACTAGTCAAGAAGCAAGAGGAGTTAATGTCAAAGCAAGCAAAAATGGCTAAGGAGCAATCTGAGATGGCCAAGACACAAGCATATATGGCCAAGCAAAAAAATCAGATGAATTCTGGCATCAATGCTCTTCTGGAGATGATGCAGAAACAACAAAAGCCTTAGATGCACACCTTTTTTTTTTATTTTTGCTTGTGTTTCTGATATATTTGTGCTTCTAATGTTCTTGCCTCTGATATTATGTTTTTGATATTCTGCTTCTGAACATTTTGCTTCTGATACAATGTTGTTTCTCATATAACTTTTGCCTCTGATATGCTTATGTGTCTGATAAATCTTATGTTGCATTCATGTTTTTATTTTATCTTTTCTTACTCATTTTATGTTTCATTTTTGTGACGACAAAAGGGGGAGTAAGACATAAGTTATTTAGGCTCTGATTCCAAAAATAAGAAATAAGTTTCATTTTTCTGAGTGAAGTTTTTAAGCGCAATATTGATTTATAAATTTTTCAAGAGCTTAAAATGAATTTAATTAACTTGAATAGAACTCAGGGGGAGCTTACAAACCTCACCTTTTGGACTATTAGACTTAGGGATAGCTTACAAACCTTGAACCCTAAAGTCAACTTGTTAATTAGATTAACAACAATTGTCTATTAATATGTGTGTTTGTCACCATCAAAAAGGGGAAGATTGTTGGAAAAAAAATAAGTTTAAACAATGCCTCTTGAGTTTTGATGATAACAAGGTATTAAAAGATCAATTGGATATGCTAATATTGTTCAAGTGTGTAGGACCATAGACAAAAATTTATATTTGATTTATTCATGTATTGGTTCTGAAAGAACAAATAAGGAGCAAGGAATTTTCATGAGAAGCTAAGTTTCAAGTTAGAATCTGAAGGTCAGAAGCTGAAGATCAGAAGTTGAAGACTCAGACTGTGATGGTCAGACTCTGAAGGGTAGCCAGACTCTGAAGGCAGCTCCAGAAGTTGAAGACCCAGACTCTGATAGTCATATTCTCTGAAAGCCATACACAGGAAAGTTGAAGACGTTTAGTACTGAAGCATCTGCAAGTTCAGACATGGTGGCTCTGAAGTTTCAGAAGTCAATGGATGTCACTTTCATGAAAGGACATAGTACAAATCGTACCTCCAACATTCTCATGTGCATTTGTACGTTGCTGCAAGCTGTGTCTCCTTGGAAAAGAATGGTCTATTCCATATCAAGGAGTAGATTCAAATTCATTCCTTCATACGACATGAACCAAATCAAGCAACAAATCATTGGTGCATGATCAAGCTTCTCTAACGACTCTATGATGCGTTGGCACTCTCTTCAACATCTCTTTTCAACCTCTATATAAAGGATTGAAGACTTGAAGAATTAAAAAGACTTTGCAATATTTTGAAAGTGTTAAAACTCTGTCAAATTGAATTTCGCATAAAACTCTTAAAATTTCTTAACAACTTTTATATCTTAGAAATTCTTAAGTTCTAGAGTCTGAACTGTGTTGTATTTTGTGAACACCTCTGATTGTATATCAAGTGTTCAATCAAACATTTTTTTGTAATCTTTGTTTGTAAGAAGTCTCTTGCTTGTGTGTTTGAGCATTGGAAGTCTCTTGCTTGTGTGCTTAAGCATTTGTAATCGTTGTGATTATAGTGAAAATCACTTGTAAGTGACAAGGGGACTGGACTACTTCCGAGTTGTGGAAGGAACCAGGATAATTGCTTTGTGTCCTTTTCTTCTCTCTCTCTCTCTCTCTCTATAACTTTTATATCCACTGCATCTGACTCTGAACATTGCTTCAGATTCTGAACTCTATCGGAAGCTTAACTTTGGTCTTAGTTAAGAAGAAGAAGAAAAAGCTAACACAATTCAACCCCTCCTCCTTCTTGTGTTTTTCCCTCCTTCAAAAACAACAAATAACAATAAATAATTGTAAAGCAATAAAGGAGAACACACAAAATTAATAACCCAGTTCGTTGTGGCGTCACCTACTTTGGGGTGTTGTCACCCAAGAAAGGAAATTCACTCGCAATAGTATTAGTTGCTAGTCTTATATGAACAAACCTTGTTCAATGTCTCTTCGCCTAATATTACCCGTGTATTTCTATCTAGGACTCTCCCTTAATATGATAAACCCCTCTCACTTTCTCTTAATCACTAACCCAAGTGATTGACTCAATCACAGTTTAAAAAAGACGGATTACAACTCCACTAAAAAAACCAACTCTATGCTTTTGATAATTAGTAGTAGCACTAGAGTGGTGTACAAACGAGATGAATTACAACTCAACTAAAACAAACCAACTCTAAGCATTTTGATTGATCATGACGGCGCTAGAGTGGTGTACAAACCAAACACAAAGACTCAAATACGAAACCCTAATACTCAGTTCTTCTAATCATGATTTCGTTAGTTGTAGCTAGGGATTGAGCCTCCTTAAATAGCCATCCATGTGCTTTAGCTTTTTCTTCAATGTGCTACTCTCCAGAACTTTATCCAGCAACTTATACAAGGACCTAAGCAGAGAGATCAATTGATAATCCTTGAGACTATTAGGAAAGTAGACCTTTTATATAAGAGTAGTGAAATAGGATGAAAAGTAATGTGGTAGGTTGATGTTGGAGTGGAACTACTGATACATCACCCATCCATCAAACATCCCCCAATAGGAGATACCATAATATTTTAAGGAAAGAGAAGTTGATCTCATCAGTGCCGGGAATCTTATTATCATCTCTAGATACCACGACTACGTTGATTTCAAAAGAAATGGACGAAGCTGATAAGGAAATTTTATCCATTGAGGAAATATCCATGATTGAGTAATAACGCCTTGATGTATGATAATACATGATTTATGGTTTATAAATGTTTCTCGGAGATCGGGGTGTTACAAAAAGGAGACTCACTTCAACTTTAGTATCCAAGACCTTTATTTTATCAACTAGTAACTATATCCTTAGATCCTTAAAGTTTGTTTTAATTCGTACTATTTGGATGACTCTTCTTAAGTCTCCATATTTCAGGATTTTGACACATCATATCGCCTTTTCACGATGATTGGTATCCTTTGTTTGGCCATTTTCCGTCGACTATTTTGGACATTCAACCCTTACATCTTGTCTAGGTTTGAATTATGCAAATCCATAGTCCAAGTTCTAAAAACATGGTTGTAGGGTAAATACATGAGACTCGGTTGATGATTGTAGCACGAGATGAAAAAAAAATAAAAAAATAAAAATCAATTGGTTTTGCACTAGTTGAAGGTTAGACTTGGGGTGCATGAAGCTTCGTTCTAAAAAAATTGAGAACATGTGCCAGCCCAGAATCTGACATTTGCAAGAAGTTTTATTTTAACCTATTTTAAATCAGTGGTGCTAAATGTTAGATGTTTGGATGCTTTAACATCAATATAAGATAGTTATTAAGGGTTAAATTATGTTGTTTTAATAAAAATAAATTGATTTTTAAGGTTCAAAAATTGATTTACTCGAATAAATTGACATTCCTGTCTACATAATTTGATTTATTTTAAGTTCACATTAATTTAAAATAATTTTTTACAATAATTTTAATTAAAAAATTTCCAATAATTTTTGTATTATAATAACAATTTTTCCACTTATTTTATTGTAACAATAATTTAACTTTTTGTAAGATAAGGCGTAAATGGTACCTCAACATTTTTTCCTTGAATCGACATATGTTGAACAAGATCGATTTCCTTTTGTAGAGCCGGATCAAATGGCGCCTCTGAATGCCCAAGAGTAATAGTGTTCGTATTTGTTACTTGAGCCACCACCAAAGCCTGTTGAATTAAATGAAGATCCTTCGTCGTAACAGGACAACAGTGGGGAGTAACCACAACAACATGGGTGGTTGTACCAGGTGAAACCCTCACAATGATATCACACCCGGTCTATGGGTCCCCCTCCAGAACCGAAAGGTGGTTGAGCAGCTCCTTTTTCTTTAGGGCCATTTTTTCTTTCTTCTTTTCGTTTTTATCTTGCTTTCGGTTTTTTTTTTAGGTTTTGGTTTGATCTCCCCTCTTGTATGGATTTTCTATTTTTTAAAAAAATATTATCAGTGAGTGGCAGTGTAGGGGTTTCTTGAGATGCCAACGGCGTTGGGATTTCTCAGTCTCTCTTTGTTGTTTAAACTCACTCTAAGTTATCGAGAAAAATTTTTGAAAAAATTTTTAACAATAATTTTTCAACATAGGTCCTTTATCTCTTTTTTCTCACATTCAGATCCTTTCTCATTTGTTAACAATAATTTTGATTTTATGTTATTTTTCATTAAAAAAATCTAGAGAAAAAAAAAATCAATGTTGTAGTTGTTCTTTTTCTTTATATCTTCAGCGTCTTCAAACCCATAAAACCTCATTATCAAATCTCAGAAAATACACCGCCCCAAAATCTCCAAAGAGATTTTTATTGGAATGATATTTTGGAGACACGCCCCAATTACCCAAAAGAAAGAAAAAGGAAACGACTTTGCCTATTTCTCGAAAGAAGGATACGACCCCCAAACTTTTCAATCTTCTTCATCCTCACAAACTCATCGTCATCCTAGCATTACCCCCATTTTTCAATCGGTTTCAACGACATAGATGTATTGTGACAATGGACTACATTATGTGGACGCGGAAAGAAGAATTATTTTGGTGATTCGAAGTTTGCAACAGATGCCATGATGATGATCCCAAGTTTAATTTCTTCAATTTGTAGGGTTGGTGTTTTTATGTTTTAATTTGAGCCACTACAATTTGAAGATTTAGATTTTTTATTTTAATTTTATGGATTTTAAGTAGAAGATGATGATGATGATGATGATGATGATGAAGTTGAAGATGGTAACGGTGAAGATGATGAAAATTTGAAAACGAATGTTTACTTTTAGAAGTTAGAACCATGCAAATTCAAGGTACCATATTATAAAATGTTGTCATGATAGTTGGGCACCAACATGGTCACTTGCACTTTCAACCATAGATTTAATCAAAAGAAATTTATTAAATTCCAAATATATTTTTAAAATTAGGAATTTGTATTTTTTGACAAAATGAATTTGAATCTTAAACAATAAAAATTTCATACTTTGATTGTTGAAATATTTTATGTGGGTATATGTCTTGATGTGATTTATAGCAAATAGAAAAATAAATTTATCTATGCTTTTTTTAACCACATCGAGAGAGTAGATAGTACAAATTTGTTTGGCAAAATAATATAATTCCTTTTAATCAGTTCATCGTGTCTAATTAATAAGTGCTTCTTTTTTTTTTTTTTTTGGTAGTAGACGAAAGGGCAATAGCCATTGAAAGTTGACACATAAATGGATGAGTCGGGGTTCGAACTTCGGTCATGGTGTTCGGCCTAACAATTTCGGCATTTTGTCAGTTGAGTTTTAACTTGTGGATTGCTTCTCTTTTTTCTTTTTAACTGAAAAATTGCTTTTCTTTTTGAATAAATCATATAGTAATAATTAGTGATATAGTGATAATTGTTAGTGTTGTAAAAATAACAAAACATATGATATGTTAAATGTGTTAATTTTGCCCTAAAATGTAACAGTAATAATGAACCGATATTTATCCTTTATGGTTTATGCTAAAGTTGATATCATTTAGCTTGTAAGATGCTTTAGATTTTTTTAGAGGTTGTAAGATGCTTTAGATGTGATTAGGTTTCTATATATAAAGCGCTTTATGGCCAAGGGCGGACCTGTTTAAGGAAGGGTGTGGTAATAGCCACACCAATCCAGACGCAATTTTTTTTTGTATATGTCCACTCCAGCCAGCCCAGTCCATCAGTATTACACACACTTAATTTTCTGATTTTTCTCAAAACATAGGAAAATATACCTCACTCTCCAACAATTATATCCATACCCCTACAAATTATAAAAAATATCAATTTTATCCATTTCTAAAATCACACCCATTTGCCCATCGCTCATCAATTTCGATTGGCACTTGCTACTTGTGCTAAGACTCATACAGATGTTAGTCGTTTTTTTGGAGGTCAATATGGTTGTTAATTTCATTCGATCATCTAATTTTCGTTGCTACAACTATTTTTAATATAACTTCTTATTAAATTTAGTATTATTTAATTATTTGATAAAAAATTTAGACTCGCCTATATTGTGAGTCCAAGTCCGCCCCTATTTATGACTCGCCTATTTGGTACACTAACATTGTACGTGCAAAACTGGCTAAGTTATTGTGCAAGAAATACAACATAATAGATGTTTGGATCGATTTAAAAACAAAAACAAAAAAGATGTTTGGATCTAAATCTCGGAATCTACAAATTGCATGCGGCACATGCATGACATAAATGATAGTTAATTCATGTAATAACAACCATTTTATTTTAGACAAAAGGGGTGCAAAGATAATCTGCAACGACCTATATAGATTAAAAATGAAATTATAAACAATACAAAGAACTGGAGGACATAAATCTGACCTAGTAAGCAAGAAACGAACAACCAAAAGTTTAAACAAAACATCCTTATAAAACACATGCCTTGGAACCAAACACATGCCTTGGAACCTTTAAAAACAAGAAACACGAGTTTTCGGGACAAACCAGGGGCACACGGTCGTGTGTCTGACACGCACGGTCGTGCACTCTCATGTCGAGAGCAACGCACGGTCCGTGCGGTCAAGGCGCACGGTCGTGCGTCCTTCCTAGGACAGCAAAATCTGATTTTACGCGTTTTCGCGCGGAAAATCCCGTTTTAACGACACCCTTCGATTCCAAACGCACGAACTCGATCAAAATCATTAACCCAACATTAATTAATCAATTATGCTTCAACATCAGCTTAAACAACTCATTTCATAATCATTTTTCATCAATAATCACCATGATTTTCATTTAATTCAAACATTGTCTCAAAAGTTCATTTTCATCAAAAACTTATCAAATAAACATGGTATAACAACAACGGTGTTTCATCATGTTCCACATAATCATAATCACTTATTTCAACCATCATAACAACAACTTATGCAATTTAACAACAACTTAATCATTTTCATCCAATTAAGCATTTTCACCAAAGCACAACAACAACAACTTAAATCACAACTTATTCAATATAACTTCATGAATTCACAACCCAAACATATACTTATGCTCAAAATCAACTTAATAAACCATAATCATCATCCAATTATCATGTTCTTCATCAAAATCATCAAAACCCACAAAGTTACCAATTCACTATAACTAACTATGAATTTTGACATAAACACAACATGAATTCACCAATTTTAACATACTCAAATTAACCACAAGAATAGGAGCACGAATTTCACATAATCATAATCAATTAACATGAGATTAAGCCTAAGCAAAAACTCTCAAACTACCCAATTGCTTATTAAACTCATATGGTGAAAATAATCTTCTCCCTTACCTCAAATCTTCACTCTACCAAGCTTTCCTAGGTTGAATTCCTCTTTCCCCTTTATGCTCTAGAGCTTTCCTCCAACTTTCTCTCCAAGCCTCTTCTATTCTCTCTCTCTTGCCTCTCTCAAAATTTTGGTGTAAATGAGTTAACCTAATTCCACTAACACACACCTCTCTTTAAATATAATGGGTTAGGGTCACTCATACTAATGGAATTAGTCACATTCAATTCTCATAAATAATTCTCTACACTTTTACTTCAGAGGGCGTCTAGTTTTGAAAAATCCCACATTGTTGCATATGTGACATGTACTTTGATTTGCAGATTTTGACATCACTTCTTTCTGGATCTTTTCCTCATACACTGTTAAGTGCTCAAACCATAGAACCAGGCTCTGATACCAATTGAAGTGGAAATAGTAGTCACAAGAAAGGGGTGTTTGAATTGTGACCCTTTTTTAATTTAACCTGCACTTGTGGTAAATCATTCTCAAGTTGATACTTGGAAGAAATAAAAACTTGGTTAAGTTCGGAACGTTCTGAAGTACGTTCAGAACTGTTAGTGTAATAAATAATGAAGAAAGTGATAATGGTGTGTAAAGTGAATTCAAACATTTATGCTGAAAATAAAGAGTAAAGGTAGAGAATATGACACACGAGAATTATAGTGGTTCACCCAATATGGGCTAGTCCACTCCTCACAACTGTGAGAGTTTTCCACTATGATGCTTGAGATACCCTCTCAAATTTTGCACTGTACAATCTTGTTTCCTTGGAATGGTTACAACATGTATTCTCTAAGCCTCAGCAGGCTCTCAACTTTCTATGCTAAGTCACACCAGACCTTGCACTATGTTACTCAACCTAGGCTTTAATAACCTTAAAACTAGATGAGATTTGCTCTTTACAATTGATTGGAGTTTTGAAGAAATGTAGTCAAGATGAAGACAATCAGAAGAGAAGAAAGGAGGAAGAAATTATCTTTAACAAGATAAAAGAGAATTGATTTACACTTTAAGAGATAATTTGAAATCTCAGTGATGATCAATTCGAAATGCTAAAGCTTCAAACACTTTTCAAATGTTTTCTTGTATGCTTTGCAATGGTGTAAGTAATGTTGAGCCTTTCACTTCTATTTATAGAGTTATTGGTCTCTTGTAGCCGTTGAAGGGTGACCAATGGTGTTGTGCCATGTTTCCTGGGCCCCAATGACTTTTACTTAAAAATCTGGGTGAACATTTTGAACTTTAGAATGTTGTTGTGTTCTTGAGAATACTTCAGAACGTTGTTGCATTCTTGATGATCTTCATATGGGTTCATCATGATATTCATCTGGGTTTCATATGGATGAATGTCAGATGAATTTCTGGGCTCGTCCTATGAATATCATATGAAGATATGGGTTGGTGACTGCTTTTGATATGCGTGCAGTACTTCAGAAAGTTCCTGAGCCAAAAGCTTTGCAAATATGTCTTGGATTATGTGCAGGAGAGAGGAAAGTGGAATTGTCTCTTCATGCCCATGCTTTAGGGGATTTTGTTGGTCTTGTACTGTACCAACTCCCTTATGTGTCTGTCATACCCCAATTTTTGACCTAAGATTCTTTTTTACTCGTCTCTGGGTTCGAAATTTTTTTCGTCGTTTCAGACGAAATTTCGACAGGGAGGTATTTTAAAATACCTCATTTTTTTGGTTCCGAAGGCGACTTTTTTTATTATTATTGTTTGTCATTTTTAATTATCATTTCTTTTTATTTTTAGTTTCATTTTTTTTCTTTCCTTTTTTATTATCTTTTTTATTTTTATTTTTATTTTTATTTTTCGTTTTTTTTGTTTTATTTTTTTTAGAAGTCTGACTTTTTTGTTTTAATGTGTTTTAAGGACCATTTTAATGGTTGCCTTTTTGATAATTTTGCTGATTAATGGTGATTATTGTCCATCATTAGCTCTTTAATCTGCATTTATCATCACTGCACTATAAAAAGAGAAAAACAAGAGCCAGAAAGATCATCAGAAAAGGACAGAAAAATCAGTAACCAAACACAATAACACCCACACGTACGCAACAACCAGCCAAAAAGCACTACCAAAACCCAGCTACCCACATCACCAAACCAAAGCTAATAAGCAATAAACAAAAATCCAAGCACACTAACACACAACAGAACCGTATACAATCCCTCCCAGAAACCACCCTCACGCATCACACCCACAACCCAAAACGTGAACCACTTACCACTACCGCACAAAGCCACTGTACTTCTCCATCAGCCATCACGAGCCCTTCTCCCTCACTTCCCTCACACAACCAACATGCGCGCCTCCTCCTTCACACACAAACAAACCGTGTCCCTCTCCCCCAAATACCCAAACCCGTACAGCCATAAACACCACTCACCCACACGAATCCAGACGGCCCAAATCACACTCACACACACATAACACGGCCGTACGGCCCCCCTCCACGAACAGCAACCCAGCAACAACCTAAACTCTAACCACACCACTACACGCGCGGCCTTCCCCCACCAAACCCAACCAGCTCACGCATACAGCCATCAACCCACCCAAACCATTTCAAGTCCGAATCAAAGGAGAAAAGGTATACTTTTTTTCGAGATTTCTAACTTAGATCTACCAATTTCGAGTTTGTTTTTGAAAAAACCAGCACCGAATTCGTGTTTGGGAGGGAGAGGGAAGTGAGAAAAATTAAGTTTTTTTAAAAAAGGGTGAGTTTGTTTGTTCCGGCGCGGTGGCGCCGCCCTTTGGGCCGGTCAACCACCACGCCGGAGAGTCTTTTCCGGCCACTGTGCATGAGAGAAGGGGGAGAAGAAGAGAGAGCACCAAGAGGGAGAGAGAAAAAGTTTTAGAAAATGAGGAAAAAAAACCATTTTAACTTATATATAGGGCCTGAACCGGTTCGGTTCTCTTGAACCGGTTCGGTTCTCTTGAACCGAACCGGTCTATTTTTTTCCCTCAGCCCAATGGGCATCCATTGCGGCCCAGACTTCCCTTAGCTCCTCTTTTTCTGGTTTCTTTTCCTTACACCCCCTTTTGCTTGCTGCACTCCCCTCTTCCCTTTTATTTTTGTTTATTATCATTTCTAGCATTTTATCTTGTTAATTTCTTATTTATTTTCATGCATTTTGTTTCATTACATTTACCTCATAGGATTTCATGCATTTTTTTTTTCTTGTTATTTTTCCTTTTACTTTCATGCATTTTTATTTTTATTTTATTTCATGCATTTTAGTTTTATTCTAGCATACTTATTTTCATACCTTTTCAATTTTGTTTTTTTCTTTCCTTGTTTATCATTTTGTCATTTTTTATTTTCATTTTATTAGAATGTACTTAGGATCAATGTAACAAAAAATAAATGAGAATATGCACTGACACCACACTTTATTTATTCTGCTTTACGTCTTTTATTTATTTTTTACTTATTTCGCTTTTCGAAAAAATACAAAAATATTAGGTTAGTTTCAAAAGGGTTTCGTGGTGATCCAACGTCACCACGGAATTTCCTCGCGTTTAGCTTTAGTTACTTTTTAGCCTTGTTTTTTTAAAAACAAAAAACATGCAAATAATAATGAAAAACTCAAAAAAAATCTTTTCTTAATAAACCTTGATTTTCAATCAAGTGTCCGTTTTTTTCCTTTTTATTTTCTTTAAATAACCATTAATCTACTTTAATTACACTTTAATCACTTTCAAAAATAAAAAACACAAACCAATTCCATTTTGCCACTTGGCTTTTATTTTTAAAACTTTTTTAAAAACCAATAAAAAACACAAAACAAATCAAACGTCATTTTTACCCTGAACTACGAGGTTTTGATCCCTCACGGGTACGTAGGCAGAGGACCTTGTCCTTCCAAATCATAAAAAATACAAAAAAACATTTTTATTTTTTTTTCCTTACTATTCTAATTCATTCTGTTCTTTCTTTAAAGAAAAAAAAATAAGCAAGTTATAGCCAAAATAAATAAATAAAATCAAGAGGTTCTCGTAGAGTACTACGAACGTTTAGGGTGCTAACACCTTCCCTAAACGTAACTAACCCCCGAACCCTAATCTTTTAAAATGTGGTAATTTAGAACTTTTTTCCACTTTTCATTTAAAAAATTAAAAGTTCAGTCGTGAAATAAAATTAGTGAGTCAACGCTAATCAATAGCTTGATCTCCGAAAATCACCGCGACAGTGTCAAAATCTTATTGATTCTGACTTGGATATTGTAATCTTGCTTTTGCTTTACTTTTCCAACCACTCTACTGTTGTTGTCAGCATTAAAGCATGTGCTGTATTGAACTTTCTGAACTCCGAAAGTTCCTTTTGTTTTACTTAGGATGATTTGTAAGACTTCCATTTGATGTAATCAAATCCTAATAGTAAAACATCAATGAAGTGCAGTGTATACAACATCTAGGATGATATTCTTATAGGAATATTCCTAGCATTTCAATGTTCATGGTCTTAAATGAACATTGAATATCCTTTTTGACATTAATCTTGTAAATGCCTTTATTGCTTGATTGATCCATGCAAATGTACTTTCCTGGACATTTATTCATGTCACGTATGACTTACATGTTCTTGAGTTTCTGGGCTT
This sequence comes from Medicago ruthenica, assembly GCA_018208015.1. Lineage (NCBI taxonomy): Eukaryota > Viridiplantae > Streptophyta > Magnoliopsida > Fabales > Fabaceae > Medicago > Medicago ruthenica. The sequence continues at coordinate 38,670,973 of CM031378.1, forward strand.
GTGTAAGAGCAACCATCGGAACTCTGATTGAACATTCTGATCTCTGAGCAACATTTTGAACTAACTTTCTGAACTCAGAGTTAGTTCATGAATTCAAATGGCCTTTATTTCTTGTATCTTGGTATGATTTATACTTTGTTCCTGTCTTAGTAAAACACTCAAGAGCACAAGTTAAATACCAAGAACTATCAAAGTCCATTAATCCTTTAAACACCATAGATGTATTTAATGATTTCTTGATCCAAAGTCAAAATCTTTTTCTACACATGATATGTTTATATCACATCTGTTCTTGTATGTTCTTGGTGTGGACATTGAATTTTGGGTTTGCTCTAACGAAGCTTCTGAGCAAACTTCTGAACAACCTTCTGAACTCCTTCTGGGTTCATACATATGAACTTCAGAATGTTTCTTCTGGGTTCCTTCATTTTTGACGGTTGTACTTTATGCTGAACATTCTGATGTTCTTAAACATTCTAATGTTCTTCAATACTTTGAACCTTATGAAGGTTGTTTATTTATTCCCTTCAAAAAACCACTTGAAGCATATAAATGAGAGATCATTTGTTTTGACAAACAAGATGATTCTTTCTTTGAAGTCCAAAAGAATATTTCTTTGTGTTATGAATAATAATAATTTAGTGGATGTCCATCCTTAATCTTCCATCTTCCTATAACTCCTATTAGTGAATGGGTGGATAGTGGTCCTTAATTACTTTTGATCATTCATTTGCTCTTTTTGTGTCCTATAAATTGGACTCATATTTTAGTGTAATGATACACTTATGAAGTAATGCAATATACTTTCATATTCTCTCTTTATCCATTTCTCTCTATTCTTCTATGCTTCACAATATGTGGCAACACTTTAGATTAATTTCATAACACGTTATCAGCACGATAGTCTATCAAAATGATGGTTTAATTACCTTAGAGATTATATTGCTATAAAATTCATTCTTCTCATCATCTTTTCATTAATCTAATTCACGATCAACATAATCATGTTTTCAGGTTCTTTCTCATTGTTTTTGTTTTTGGCTTTGTTTGATTGAATTAGATATATTGTGTATAAGATTTGCATTTGTTACAATGAAAAGTGATGGAGAAGTTAAAGAAGCAAAACAAGAACTTATAGAAAAACTTATCATTGAAATTTTATTATCGGTTGTCCGTGCTATAAACTTATGTTTGCTTCTGATATAGTCACCGTAAGTCCCTACCAACTATCTCTTGTTGCTATTTGTTTTAATTAAGTTTATGGAAATATTGCTTTCTTGGTTTCTTACCGTCTATTGTTTATTTTCCAATTTTGAATTGACTTAGATTTGAGCAACACTTTTTGTAATATCCCGCTTAATACTTGGATATTTATCAGTATTGAAACGATGCATCAGAGATAATTTAAATGGACGCAATGGCAAGGTTGTAATTAAGAGCAGTGGCATAGTTGTAATTTAAGGGCATTTGAGCATTTGGATAAATATGAAAATTTATGAGTTTTCTACTCATTTTTCCTCACACAAAAATCTGGTTTTTGCTCTCTCCTTCTCTCTCATTTCGTCCCTCCCATCTTCATCTTCTTCATCATCAAATCACCACCCTTTAAAGAATCAAACTCCTACCTAAATTCTTGTGTTCCAAGCATGGTTTTTGGGAAGATTGAAGCAAGAGAAGAGCAAGAGATGAGCTAGGGTTTGGTGAAGAAGATTAGCAAAGAAGAAGCTATCTAGCTAAGGTTTTGGAATCAAGTACAAGGTGAGCTCTTAAAGGGTTTTAGAAACCCACTTGTTTAAGTTTTGAAGTTATGTTATTAAGAGCTATTTTGATAGACTCATGCCTTAATCCCTTGTTGGTTTGTGAATACATGAGTTAGTATGTGTTAACTTGTTCATATGTCATGGAAAAATCCATTCCCATAAGCTATTTGATGATTAGGGATGTTTGGATTAGTCTAGGAAGTGAAATTTTGAATGCTGCTGAAGCCAAAATCGTGCTCCGATTTATGGGCATCGGGCTACGATTTTATGTCCTGTTTTCAAGGAAGTTTCGCATAAAATCGTGCTCCGATTACATAAAATCGTGCTACGATTTCCTTGTTTTTCAGCTTCTTGTGCGTGAGCTTTGGCTTGGAATTAAGGTAGGATGAGGGATAGGCATGGCCTTAGGAGATGTATACTCATACTCCTAAGTTATATAGATGTGTATAGGGCTTGGTAATGGGATTATCTCTTTGAAGTGAAGTCCCTACATTCACTTAAGTATGTGCAAGCTTAAGAGCATGAGAGTTTGTATGATTTATCAATCATAGTTATAGACAAGTTAATAGAGTTGGATCTCCAACAATTATAGGAGGCTTATGAAAACGATAAGCCAAGATTATAGATTACAGGTTATAGATTACAGGTTATAGATTACAGGATTGTTATAGAATCAAAGTGTCAAATTATATGTTAAAGTTAAAGAATTAAAGATCACAGATATTGGCGTGCTTGCGCGTTTTACAGTTACAGGGCGTGTTCATCAGACTCCGGGTTTCGCCGGATGGGACTTCTCCGAGAGGGTTGTCCACACGTTTCATAGGGAGTCCGGTGTTAGCCTGATATGATAGGAATTTCACCGGTTTATAGGGAGACGTATCTCGGGGTTGCTCCACCCGGGGTACCCTCCGTAAAATGAACTCAGATAATTGTTTGTTCAACGCTAACAGCTAACATAAAACTGCTATCGAACTGTTCATATGTTTTATGTTTTACAATTATAGTCAAAGTTACAGTTATAGTTATAGTCACAGGAAATTCACAGTTATAGTTATAGACAGTTATCAGAAAGTGATCCTAGGTCTTCCCCTCGATCACTAAGTCATAGATACGGACATGATCGCAGTTATGGATTTAGGCTATTATAGTTATAGACATAGGCCGTTAAGGCAATGGTTATAGACAGTTACAACAAAGGTTATAGGCAGCTTAAATTATAGCTACAGGAGGACTTATAGTCATAGGCAGTTAAAGACTTGGCGATCCTAGGAAATCCCCAAGATTGCCAAGGTAGGCATGGCGACCCTAGGTTCCCTGTGGTTGCCAACAGTAGGTTGCGTAGAGCTCACTGAGACATTATGTCTCATCCCATTCCTTCTGGTGCAGGTTTACAGGCACGTCAGAAGTTCGTGATGAAGTTCTTCATAGAGATGCTGGATGGAGTACAGTTGCTCGTTGTGTATCAGCCCAGGAGCTTATGGACATTGTATAAGTATTTGTTATAGCATTGGAATTATTGTACAAACGAGTATACTTGTATTCATACTTTTGTGATGTATTATTATAATTATTGGAAATTTTAAATGTATCCAGTATCAGTTTAACGCACATGCTAATATACTAGTTAAAGTTAGTATGGGTGTTACAATTGGTATCAGAGCAGGTCGATTCAGACCGTGCCATGGGTCATTAAAAATTCAATAAAAGTAGTGGAATCATTGGGTTCCGGATGTTGTTCTAAATGTCACGTCTAGTTGAGCCTGATCAACTCAGTCTAGTATATGGCAGTTAGGATAAGTGTCCGAGAGCTGAATGTGACCAAGGAGGAAAGAAGTGTACGAAGGGTAAAGGTTAAGACGTCAGATTCTAAGACGAAATTTGCAAAGTGATTAAGGTCAAAGGATGGTTTCTAACAGTGAAGTAACTGAGCCAGATAATGGCAAAGTCTCAGAATTATAAGAGGTATTTAAGAGAAGGGTCAAATACCTTAACTAGATGGATGCATCCTTGAGCGATGCTTTCTCCGGGGAGATGTGTAGAGTAAAGGATTATAGAATACTTCGAAGAATGATTTGGAATCCTAACGGGAACCGTAATTTGGAAAGTTAAAGTTAAGGGTTGATTAGAGTTTTAATTCCGGCTGCAGATGCAATGGATTGTGTTACCAACCCAGCGACTTGGAATAAGGAATGAATAGTTAATTATTAAAAACTCTGGGCTTCCAGTGAGGATATAGTGTGTAAGGTGGAAGGACTTGCACACTTAAAACGGACGAGATTTAAATATCTGATAGGTAAGAGACTCATTTATGGATTAAGCGAAATAATTAACAAATGGATCAGGTTACCTTCCTTTATTGTGGGTCATCAAGATACTTGGTATGAGGAACGTGAGTTTATCAACAAGTGAAGGAAACCCCGGTAAGGGTATGAAGTAAAGGTTGAATTTTATGTGGTCGGATTATAGTAGATCGCTTTCGAGGAATAAGCAGGAATTAGCCAAGAACTACTGAGAGGCTCTAGCAACAGGAAGATCGTCATTGACGTACAAGTTACAGTTAAAATTATGGTTAATGTTAAGGAGTTCTATGTTATCCTTTGATGGGCTCCTTACATGAGTATTTGGGTAAGCCGACAAAGATCACCTTATGTGGGTAGATGTTAAAGATGGTAGATATATATATATATATATATATATATATATATATATACTTTGGATTGTTCGAAACCATGAAGAGGGCAACGGTCGAGAAGTCAGATGGACTATTATTCAGATAACGAGATTAGAATGGAATTGTGAATACAGTAATAAGTTATAGGAAGGATCCAATGGAAAATGTTAAGTATTAAAGCTTACAGATTTATTAATCGGATACTCAAAGAGGTGTAGTATGTGTTTGGACTTATAGGAGAGCTGGTAAAAGTTGAGTTTTATTCAGACGGATTATTCCCGGAGTAATCCGAGAAGTGACCAAGAGTTATGTTAGAGTTATGTGGACCTAAGTGTCTTGGAAAAGGTTGTGGATGTGAAAATCCCTACGGATAATTACAGGATGAGACTCGATTCATTAATCGAATAAGTATTTGAAAGACGAGAATTTCCGGAAGTCATAGAATGTTTCTAGAAGTTACCACAAGTAAATAATGTATGAACTTAAGTTGTTTTAGTAGGAGCATCATTGGGCTCGTATTCATTGTTAAAGACTGTCTACAGGGTTCGGTGTTTTTCGTGAAAGTAAGAATTTTGTTTATGTTCGAAAGGAAACGCAAAGTCAGATGACGATCAATCAGTAAGTTGAACAGGTGGATTAAACCACGAGAGAAATTATATGTAAGATGGTTGTGTATGGTAACTACAAAGTTATAAAGTCAAAGGATTGGCCAAGGAGATTTTATATGGTAATAGTGATCCCAAAGCGAATTGTTAAAATCAGAGTTGCGCAGCGGAAAAGTAATCAAAGGATGAACTAATGAATAATTTAAAGCTGAAGATTAGAGAAAAGGATGTTCGTGAAGTCCTTGTCAGAGGAACTACAGGAAAAGCATTCAGAGATTAAACCTCAAGTTACAGAATATGTGTAAGTAATGATGACTTGAACTTATCATCAGTTCTAACAGGGAATTTTAATAGATAAGTCGAGGAATGTATCAGACCCCGAAACTCATGAGATAAGGGAATCGAAGCAGTTTGATAACTTTAAAGGATGTGTTTATAGCAAAGTAAGTGCATAGCGAAGGAGGCCACATTTCATACGGTGATCTAGCTGTTTAGCTCAGTAACTTAAAGTTAATTTGAATAGTAAGTTTAACCAAGGAGAAATTATGCCGTGGCATACAGTTATTCCGCATCGTACCCACGTTATGCTAGCATGTCGCATGTAGCAAGCATGTAACAGGTTGTGATTAGTATTATGTATACTGATCAGGCAGAGTTTATGCTACTTAGATAGTAGTGTAACATATTTTATAGTCGTGTGACATGTATCGGTAACCGTGGTACGCAGACGGTAATGTTTTAGAGGGAAGGTCTCAGTTGAGAAGTTCAGAAATTCTTGAACTTAATGTTAACAGTTAAAGGAAGGAAATGCTTTACACCGAACAGAAGGGTACTCATAGTTTATAGTAAAAGGCTACGTGAATTCAAGTCATGAATTAAAGGATTCAGAGTTTAAGAGTGCTATTTTGAATAGCGAACAAAATAGAGTATTCTTTTAGGAAGCGGAGAATGTTCTTGAACAAAATAAGTTATAACGTCTATAGAACGTAATCATAGTTACATACGGGATTGTAGTTACTCTAAGAGTGCAAACATGAGTTAAGAGCAAGAAGAGTGACCTTGGATGGCGTGGCTTTGTCTCAAGTATAATTGGATTAAGTATGATGTCTCGTAGTTGGACAATGATGAAATGTGAGACGGCCTATGCCACACGTCACTTATACTGGATTTTCATAAGTTTGAAATTATTGGTAAAGCAAGTATTAATTCCCATGAGTAAGAAATATTTTAATTGAAGTAAGATTGTCAGAATCATAGAAAGAAGAAAGCCCTAAGACCTTTAGCTACGTGTTATCGTTGATTAATCAAATTGGAGCGGAGTGGCTCACAAGATTTCTCGAGCTTTAAGGATTACTGCAGTGGGAATGTGAACAATGGTCATGGTTGTGATAATAGTTACATCAGGATGTCAGATAGAAAGGAATTTGTACCAAAAGTACGACCACCTCCTTGTAATTGAATCGTGAAAGTACTTGCAACGGACTTTATTTCCGTTTGAGAATGTTTGATATCAGATGCTTTGCAGTGCAAGACTAGTCTATATGAAGAATGATACGAATGTAACAGTAACAGGTCGTCTTGCGAGACGAAAGTTAAAGACAAAAGTTCTTTGAACTAAAAGTGATGTAATAGATCCCTCGGAAAGTTGGAATAATTGAGGAAAAACAGAATGACTTGACGACTTCAGGTTAATATGGATATGTTGGTTCAGATAACCATACGCCTTAACAGATAATAGTTATGTAATATACGTTAGACCTTTCGGCAGGAAAGAGATTGTCTTATGTTTTGATGTGCAGTGATGGGAATCATGGCTAAAGAACAGGTATTAACCAATATGGTTTAATCGAGACGCGTGACTAATCTATATGTCAGACATTAGAGTTGCCATGGAATCCCAATAAGCTAATAGAGTTGGAGATTTTCATAGTAAAGAAAGAGGTAGAAAGAATTTATCTTTACAGGATCTCATAAGGATTATCTAAATTTCGAGGACGAAATTTCTTTTAAGGGGGGTAGAGTGTAATATCCCGCTTAATACTTGGATATTTATCAGTATTGAAACGATGCATCAGAGATAATTTAAATGGACGCAATGGCAAAGTTGTAATTAAGAGCAGTGGCATAGTTGTAATTTAAGGGCATTTGAGCATTTGGATAAATATGAAAATTTATGAGTTTTCTACTCATTTTTCCTCACACAAAAATCTGGTTTTTGCTCTCTCCTTCTCTCTCATTTCGTCCCTCCCATCTTCATCTTCTTCATCATCAAATCACCACCCTTTAAAGAATCAAACTCCTACCTAAATTCTTGTGTTCCAAGCATGGTTTTTGGGAAGATTGAAGCAAGAGAAGAGCAAGAGATGAGCTAGGGTTTGGTGAAGAAGATTAGCAAAGAAGAAGCTATCTAGCTAAGGTTTTGGAATCAAGTACAAGGTGAGCTCTTAGAGGGTTTTAGAAACCCACTTGTTTAAGTTTTGAAGTTATGTTATTAAGAGCTATTTTGATAGACTCATGCCTTAATCCCTTGTTGGTTTGTGAATACATGAGTTAGTATGTGTTAACTTGTTCATATGTCATGGAAAAATCCATTCCCATAAGCTATTTGATGATTAGGGATGTTTGGATTAGTCTAGGAAGTGAAATTTTGAATGCTGCTGAAGCCAAAATCGTGCTCCGATTTATGGGCATCGGGCTACGATTTTATGTCCTGTTTTCAAGGAAGTTTCGCATAAAATCGTGCTCCGATTACATAAAATCGTGCTACGATTTCCTTGTTTTTCAGCTTCTTGTGCGTGAGCTTTGGCTTGGAATTAAGGTAGGATGAGGGATAGGCATGGCCTTAGGAGATGTATACTCATACTCCTAAGTTATATAGATGTGTATAGGGCTTGGTAATGGGATTATCTCTTTGAAGTGAAGTCCCTACATTCACTTAAGTATGTGCAAGCTTAAGAGCATGAGAGTTTGTATGATTTATCAATCATAGTTATAGACAAGTTAATAGAGTTGGATCTCCAACAATTATAGGAGGCTTATGAAAACGATAAGCCAAGATTATAGATTACAGGTTATAGATTACAGGTTATAGATTACAGGTTATAGATTACAGGATTGTTATAGAATCAAAGTGTCAGATTATATGTTAAAGTTAAAGAATTAAAGATCACAGATATTGGCGTGCTTGCACGTTTTACAGTTACAGGGCGTGTTCATCAGACTCCGGGTTTCGCCGGATGGGACTTCTCCGAGAGGGTTGTCCACACGTTTCATAGGGAGTCCGGTGTTAGCCTGATATGATAGGAATTTCACCGGTTTATAGGGAGACGTATCTCGGGGTTGCTCCACCCGGGGTACCCTCCGTAAAATGAACTCAGATAATTGTTTGTTCAACGCTAACAGCTAACATAAAACTGCTATCGAACTGTTCATATGTTTTATGTTTTACAGTTATAGTCAAAGTTACAGTTATAGTTATAGTCACAGGAAATTCACAGTTATAGTTATAGACAGTTATCAGAAAGTGATCCTAGGTCTTCCCCTCGATCACTAAGTCATAGATACGGACATGATCGCAGTTATGGATTTAGGCTATTATAGTTATAGACATAGGCCGTTAAGGCAATGGTTATAGACAGTTACAACAAAGGTTATAGGCAGCTTAAATTATAGCTACAGGAGGACTTATAGTCATAGGCAGTTAAAGACTTGGCGATCCTAGGAAATCCCCAAGATTGCCAAGGTAGGCATGGCGACCCTAGGTTCCCTGTGGTTGCCAACAGTAGGTTGGGTAGAGCTCACTGAGACATTATGTCTCATCCCATTCCTTCTGGTGCAGGTTTACAGGCACGTCAGAAGTTCGTGATGAAGTTCTTCATAGAGATGCTGGATGGAGTACAGTTGCTCGTTGTGTATCAGCCCAGGAGCTTATGGACATTGTATAAGTATTTGTTATAGCATTGGAATTATTGTACAAACGAGTATACTTGTATTCATACTTTTGTGATGTATTATTATAATTATTGGAAATTTTAAATGTATCCAGTATCAGTTTAACGCACATGCTAATATACTAGTTAAAGTTAGTATGGGTGTTACACTTTTTGTCTTCTTGGATATGGATATTAGTGCTACTTTCCAAATTGTGGTGTTTTTTTTTCTTGTGAAACTAATTTTGAGAAAAATATTACATTAGATGTTATTCTGATGATCGATAATTGTATCTAAAGATGACATATGTTTCTTTTTCATGTTGGAGTTTTTACACATTAGGAGCTGTTACTATTACCATCATGAGTAGCGTATTAAAATATCCATAATTGTTCACGTGCTATACTTGTATCCGTTTCTTTCTTTTACGAGCATAATCAGATCATTTGATGTACGGATCATTGCATCATATACATGACTATATTTCCTAAGTGTAAAGAAAAGAAGAACTAAAGTTTAATATTGAAGCATCCCTGAAGGATTGCTCAAACAATGAAGATCTTTTATGATATAGTTCTTGTAATATTAAAGCATCCCTGAAGGATTGCCCAAAAATACATTTGTTTTTCATTGTTTATGAAGATTTAAAATATAGTTCTAGAAGAACTAATAATTTAACGTTAAGCATTCGTGAAAGATTGCAAAATAAAAATATTGTGATTTTCCTTTGTCATTGTCGATAGAGGTTTATGGTTGAGTTCTCAAAGAACTAGATCTTTGTTCACAATTGATCATTATATACGATCTATTGAATCTTAGGATAAATTGGACGAAATAAAATTAAAGAAAGCAAAATTGCCTCTTGAATCAGCTCCTGAAGTAGCGAAATCGAGAAAATAATATCACGAATTGATATAGTAGAGATTCTCATTGAAATGATACATGTGAATAGGATAAAAGTTTATTATTTATGACTTATGATGATGATCTTTACTACTAATGAGTTATCACAAAACATATAAATTAGAGGTATTGTCATCTATGTCATCTCTTTGCATATTCGACACTTATAATTTGTGCTCCACATAATTTCTTTTCTAATGAAATAGTAAGTATTATGTGTGTTTGTTCTTTTCTGTTTTTGCTTTTTCTAATCTTTATCTTTGTAACAAAAAAAAAATTGGAATTTTTTTTAGTTGACATAATAACTATAAATGAAATTTGAATTATTGATTCCTTCTAAAAGTATGACTATACTATTTTAATGTCTTAAGCAAGCTCTTAGAACTTGACCTCAATAAGGAGAATAATAATTTTATGAATATTTTGTTGGATATTGTTTGTAAATGAATGATTTCTTATGTAGAAGACTATAAACAATTGGATGAGTGATACAAAGAAACTAATTTTATTATTATATCTGGCATTGCAAAAATTATTAAAGGCTCCAGAAGAGCCGATATATTGTTATATGGAGGAATATAATTACACATTGAGAATGCATTATATTCATCTAGATCTCATAGAAATTTATTAAAGAATATTCTTCTAAATGGATATCACGTTGAAATAAGAAATAAAGGAGATGTTGAATATCTCTATATTACGAGACATGTTTTGGATAGAAATAAGTGTAGATAAAAAATTACATGTCTTTTCATATGGATTGACTACACTTATATTAGTGCAATTGAAACACGTATTATTGTAAAATTGAAATTTACATATCATATTAAATTTATTGTTGGCAAGACCGGTTGGGTTATCCCGGATCTATTATGATGCAAAAATAGTTAAAAATTTATATGGACATGTATTGAAGAACCAGAAGATTCTTCAAACCATTAATGTTTGTGTGTTATTACTTTCCAAAGTAAGTTGACAATCTGAGAAAATAAGTCTCTTATATATATTAGGTGATATTTGTGGATGAATACACCGATGATGTGAATCATTTTGATATCTTATAACTTGATTTAATACATCGACTAAATGATCACATATATGTTTATTGTCAACTCACAACCAGAAGTTTGTGAGATTGTTTTCTCAACAAATTTGACTAAGAGCTCAATTTTTTGGAGTTTTTAGTAAGCATTTAATAAGTATCATTTCTCAATTTAAATTGATATTGAACATTGTGTAGTATATGTTCATAAAAAAAATGGTCTTGAAGGTCCATTCTTTAGACGTCTAAAGTTAATTGTATGAATGATACTTATGAGAACATGACTTCTAAATTCTACTTTGGGAACATGTAATCTTGTATGTTGAGATATTGATTCGCATCAAGCCAACACATTATTATGTGTAAGTCCCCCCCTTAATTTATAATTTATTTTAGGTTAACAACCAAATATTGTTCATCTGAGTGAATTTTTGGATGTGTTGTGTGTATCACAATTGCTCCAAAATAATTTACTAAGATAAATATTGAAAGAATATTGGGAAAGTATATTTGATATGAATCCCCCTACTATTATAAATTGTATTGAGTCAACTTCAGTAGGCCGATTATCGATTGATAGATTAGTTTTCCCAATATTAGAGGGAGAGAATAAGCAGCTGAAAATGTGAACCCTAAGTTCAATTGAATGAAAATGTGAACCCGAAGTTCAATTGAATTATTTGAAAGGAAATATTATTATCTCATCTTGATCCTCAAAATATCATTCATTTGCAAAGTTAAACAAATAAAATAGCAGCTGCTTCCAAATGAAATAGATGTCCCTGTAGGATAATCTAATATTGCAAATGAGTCTCAATCATGCATCAAGCATGGTAAACCAATCGGTTCCAAATATAAAAATCCTCAAATAAGAAAAGGAGCCAAAATGAAAGATAACCCAAATGAGGATATAGAAACTCTAAAAGAGTCGTCTAACATAATGAATCTTTCAGTTCCAGAAGAACTTATCAGGTACCTGAAATTTATGAAATATCGATAAATTATGTCATGAATGAAAGATCTCAATGAAATGAGATGGAACCGAAATGGAGTCAACATTGACGTGCTTTTGCATATAATATAGCGCTATATGTGATAACTAAATAATGAGGATCATGGGTTAAAGTCTATTAAAGAATATAGGTAAAGAAAATATCTACAATTGGAAAGAGACAATTTCAGCGAAATCAAACTCAGAATTTTTTGTGGACATGTAATCCGCACACTTGAAGTTGTGAAGTTAACTGGATATATATATTGATATGTTCACCGGAAGTGAATTGATAAATGTCTCCCGTTTATTTTTTTAGAGACATATATATTTTTTAAGAGACATATTCATCTGAAGTGAATTCAAGATCTTTTTTCATACTTGATTAAGTTCAGTAGCACATGAAAGGCTCAAATTATATGAAAGCTGTGTTACGATTTATTTGCATGGATCACTTGATAGTGATGATTATATGAAACTCCCTTAAAGATTTCATTTGCATAAGACATATTGTATCAAAACTATTGAAAAGATGACATCATTTGTCCATTTTAAGGATTTGGAAATGAAATTGTTATAATTGAATTTATGATAATGGTATAAATATTATTAGAACTCCTGAAGAGATTCTAAAATCGATTGGTTGTAGAAAGATTTGATATGGTATAAATATTATATATAAGATATATTAAAATAATTTGATATGGACAAATCTAGTTGATTGTGTACTAGAATGATTGTGATATCACTTGATGTTAGTATATATCATGTCCTCAAGAAAATGGTGAACTTGAATTGGTCCTGAAGTACCATGTCTTAGTTCAAACAAGGAAATTAACATATTTTTGTTAATTTTGACTTAACCATATTTTGTTAATTATATGTGTTGTGATATTTTGTTTTTGTCAATATTAGTAAGTACAAATATCGAAACAAAGTCAAGCATACATTTTGTATCTTAGAGAAACAACATAATCAAGAAAGTGGAGAATGATCTTTTATTCAGGATGATGACTTTACAAATACAAGAAACTTGTGGATTTCTTAAAGGTGCTCTTGCAACAACTCAATATGAAGAAACTTCTTAAGCACCGCTAATATGAAGAAGACTATGAAGATAAACCAGGTCTTTCAACAAAGTCGCTGCAAGTAAAACTTGAGAGTGACTAGAACAAATATTATTTGATTTTCTTCCTCTCATATATGATTGTCTTTATGAGGGGGAGACATAAATGTGTTATGCACTCTTTTTCCCTTAACCATGGTTTTATCCCATTGGGTTTTCCAGGTAAGGTTTTTAACGAGGCAAATTATCACACATAAAAGGGATATTGTACTCTTTTTCCTTCACTAGAATTTTTTTTTCCCACTGGGTTTTTCTCTAGTAAGGTTTTAATGAGGCATATCCTGATGGACATCCAAGGGGGAGTGTTATGAATAATAATAATTTAGTGGATGTCCATCCTTAATCTTCCATCTTCCTATAACTCCTATTAGTGAATGGGTGGATAGTGGTCCTTAATTACTTTTGATCATTCATTTGCTCTTTTTGTGTCCTATAAATTGGACTCATATTTTAGTGTAATGATACACTTATGAAGTAATGCAATATACTTTCATATTCTCTCTTTATCCATTTCTCTCTATTCTTCTATGCTTCACAATATGTGGCAACACTTTAGATTAATTTCATAACACTTTGCATTTAATTCATCATTGTTTGTAACAAATGATTTTAATATTCTTGTTGATCTATGAAGTAATCCTTGGAAATATTCTAGGTTAATGTTCATGATCACTATGAACTCCATTCATATGAACTTTCTGAATTCTATTCATATGAACATTCTGAACTCTGAACTTCTTATCTTTAGAAGCTTTAGAAGTATGACACTTTGAGGAGGTTCTGAGAATCTTCATAACTTGCATGCATATTTTCTTTTATCTTGTTTTCTCATGGTGAATCTTCAATTCATATAACACAATACTCAATGTGAGTTCATATAACACAGTACTCAATGTGAGTTTTGTCACATAACTTCAAGCACATTCGTGTGTAGCTTGTGATGTAAGTTCTTCCATCATGATTCAGGTTCTTCTATCATGATTCTTTAGCTATGAATCTTCATGGAGATTTGATATTGTTGTTTCAACTGATGATATACTCATTCTTTCATTGTTGAGTATATATAATGCACTTATTCTTGTGAGTGGCTTCTAGCTTATCCACTTATGTGATTTTTGTTCTTTTAACAAAAACTCAAGTGCAAACATCAGTAGATCACCATTCATAAAACTTATCATTTATTCCATGAGGTTTGTTATCATTAAAATATTCATCAAAAAGATTTTTACTTCAACAATGTTAAAGGTGTTAATTTTGCCCTAAAATGTGACAGTAATAACGAACCGATATTTATCCTTTATGGTTTATGCTAAAGTTGCTATCATTTAGCGTGTAAGATGCTTTAGATTTTTTTTAGAGGTTGTAAGATGCTTTAGATGTGATTAGGTTTCTATATATAAAGTGTTTAAGGAAGGGTGTGGTAATAGCCACACCAATCCAGGCCTAATTTTTTATTTTTTTTTGTATATGTCCACTCCAGCCAGCCCAGTCCATCGATATTACACACACTTACTTTTCTGATTTTTCACAAAACATAGGAAAATATACTCACTCCCCAACAATTATATCCATACCCCTACAAATTATAAAAAATATCAATTTTATCCATTTCTAAAATCACACCCATTTGCCCATCGCTCATCAATTTCGATTGGCACTTGTTGCTTGTGCTAAGACTCATAGAGATGTTAGTGGTTTTTTTGGTAAGGTCAATATGATTGTTAATTTCATTCGATCATCTAATTTTGGTTGCTACAACTATTTTTAATATAACTTCTTATTAAATTTAGTATTATTTAATTATTTGATAAAAAATTTAGCCTCACCTATATTGTGAGTCCATGTCCGCCCCTATTTATGGCTAAGCCATATCAAACGATTGACTAGGGCAGAAAGAGTTTGGTACACTAACATTGTACGTGCAAAAATGGCTAAGTTATTGTACAAGAAATACAACATAATAGATGTTTGGATCTATTTAAAAACAAAAACAAAAAAGATGTTTGGATCTAAATCTCGGAATCTACAAATTGCATGCGGCACATGCATGACATAAATGATAGTTAATTCATGTAATAACAACCATTTTTTTAGACAAAAGGGGTGCAAAGATAATCTGCAACGACCTATATAGATTAAAAATGAAAATATAAACAATACAAAGAACTGGAGGACATAAATCTGACCTAGTAAGCAAGAAACGAACAATCAAAAGTTTAAACGAAACATCCTTATAAAACACATGCCTTGGAACCTTTAAAAACAAGAAAAATGAGTTTTCGGGACAAAACAGGGGCACACGGTCGTGCGTCTGACACGCACGGTCGTGCACTCTCATGTCGAGAGCAACGCACGGTCCGCGCGGTCAGGGCGCACGGTCCGTGCGGTCAGGGCGCACGGTCGTGCGTCCTTCCTAGGATAGCAAAATCTGATTTTTCGCGTTTTCGCGCGGAAAATCATGTTTTATCGACACCCTTCGATTCCAAACGCACGAACTCGATCAAAATCATTAACCCAACATTAATTAATCGATTATGTTTCAACCTCAGCTTAAACAACTCATTTCATAATCATTTTTCATCAATAATCACCATGATTTTCATTTAATTCAAACATTGTCTCAAAAGTTCATTTTCATCAAAAACTTATCAAATAAACATGGTATAACAACAACGGTGTTTCATCATGTTCCACATAATCATAATCACTTATTTCAACCATCATAACAACAACTTATGCAATTTAACAACAACTTAATCATTTTCATCCAATTAAGCATTTTCACCAAAGCACAACAACAACAACTTAAATCACAACTTATTCAATATAACTTCATGAATTCACAACCCAAACATATACTTATGCTCAAAATCAACTTAATAAACCATAATCATCATCCAATTATCATGTTCTTCATCAAAATCATCAAAACCCACAAAGTTACCAATTCACTATAACTAACTATGAATTTTGACATAAACACAACATGAATTCACCAATTTTAACATACTCAAATTAACCACAAGAATAGGAGCACGAATTTCACATAATCATAATCAATTAACATGAGATTAAGCCTAAGCAAAAACTCTCAAACTACCCAATTGCTTATTAAACTCATATGGTGAAAATAATCTTCTCTCTTACCTCAAATCTTCACTCTACCAAGCTTTCCTAGGTTGAATTCTTCTTTCCTCTTTGTGCTCTAGAGTTTTCCTCCAACTTTCCCTCCAAGCCTCTTCTATTCTCTCTCTTACCTCTCTCAAAATTTTGGTGTAAATGAGTTAACCTAATTCCACTAACACACTTCTCTTTAAATATAATGGGTTAGGATCACTCATACTAATGAATTTAGTCACATTCAATTCTCATAAATAATTCTCTACACTTTTACTTCACTTAAACCTCCTCATTTTACTATTATACCACTATTTTCTAAAATTTCAAATTTCTAATTCTAACATAATTACCAAAATGTCACTCACCCGTAAATGACCAAAATGCTCTCAATCACTAAAAATTCACTAATCTACCAATCACACATAAAATAAAGAATTAACAAATATAATAAATATGGGCCAACTCCTTTGCATTCCAATGCTGATTGTATATGTTTGACTTTTTACAACTAGAGACAGAATAAAGCGTCCATAATCCCCGACTGAGAGTATATTTCGGTCGGATTTTTTTTTTTACTCACAACCTTACCGAAATTCATCTTCCAGTAGGCTTTTTTATTGCAAATAGAGCAATGCGGGGTCAGAGTGCAATTACCTAGTTTTAATTGACTGAAAAGTAGTCTAGTTTTAACTAGTAAATTTTCCATCCGCTTTAATTTTATGTGGTTAACAATTGATATGTCTTGAGCTTTGTGTATTCTATAGTACTCAAAAAAGATAAATTAGTTTATTCTTCACAAAAGATTTAATAATTACAACACTTGCAAGACTCTGAACAATCAATTCGTAATTACGGCAATGGTAAAATTGAGAAGATTAGTTATAAGAAAATTTATTAGTTTTTTTTCTTAAAGTATGATACAAGTATGGGGGTGCAGAAGCTGAAAGCACAATTGGGCCTAGTAAAGAGGCAAGGCCCAAACGTATCATCACCAAGCCAAAGAAGCTGGATGGTTTTGTCCTTACATAGGAAGATTATGTTCTAGAAACCATGACTCAGCAGTTAGTTATTATTATTCCGTTTGTAAGGATCTGATATAGATCTAGAGGTAGCCAATAGAATATGAGTATGCTTGGCTATAAGTAGAATAGTAATGGCATTATGAAAGTTTTCAAATGAATTAAGTTTTTTTCCTCTCTCTCAATTCTTAGAGTTTACTCTGAACTTATCAGAGATTATTTTACACCTTATCAAAGTATGTTTTAAAACAGAATGCAATGTTACCCCCAATTACAAAAGTAGATAAGGTGATTGCTAAGATATAGGGGTGGCAACTGGTCCACCAAATTCATATTCATTCAATCCATCCACCATAAAATCCATCCAATCCATCCACCAAACAAAATTTTTGTTAATGGATTGGTTTTGGATCAAACAATTTAGAACAATGGATGGATTTGATTCATCCACCTTATTTTAAAAGTCCAATAGATTATATAATTTTTTTAAAAACAAATCCATTGGATCATCATCCAATTATCATGTTCTTCATCAAAATATCAAAACCCACAAAGTTACCAATTCACTATAACTAACTATGAATTTTGACATAAACACAGCATGAATTCACCAATTTTAACATACTCAAATTAACCACGATAATAGGAGCACGAATTTCACATAATCATAATCAATTAACATGAGATTAAGCCTAAGCAAAAACTCTCAAACTACCCAATTGCTTATTAAACTCATATGGTGAAAATAATCTTCCCTCTTACCTCAAATCTTCACTCTACCAAGCTTTCCTAGGTTGAATTCCTCTTTCCTCTTTGTGCTCTACAGTTTTCCTCCAACTTTCCCTCCAAGCCTCTTCTATTCTCTCTCTTACCTCTCTCAAAATTTTGGTGTAAATGAGTTAACCTAATTCCACTAACACACTTCTCTTTAAATATAATGGGTTAGGATCACTCATAATAATGAATTTAGTCACATTCAATTCTCATAAATAATTCTCTACACTTTTACTTCACTTAAACCTCCTCATTTTACTATCATACCACTATTTTCTAAAATTTCAAATTTCTAATTCTAACATAATTATCAAAATGTCACTCACCCGTAAATGACCAAAATGCTCTCAATCACTAAAAATTCACTAATCTACCAATCACACATAAAATAAAGAATTAACAAATATAATAAATATGGGCCAACTCCTTTGCATTCCAATGCTGATTGTATATGTTTGACTTTTTACAACTAGAGACAGAATAAAGCGTCCAGAATCCCCGACTGAGACTATATTTCGGTCGGATTTTTTTTTTTACTCACACAACCTTACCGAAATTCATCTTCCAGTAGGCTTTTTTATTGCAAATAGAGCAATGCGGGGTCAGAGAGCAATTACCTAGTTTTAATTGACTGAAAAGTAGTCTAGTTTTAACTAGTAAATTTTCCATCCGCTTTAATTTTATGTGGATAACAATTTATATGTCTTGAGCTTTGTGTATTCTATAGTACCCAAAAAAGATAAATTTGTTTATTCTTCACATAAAAGATTTAATAATTACAACACTTGCAAGACTCTGAACAATCAATTCATAATTACGGCAATGGTAAAATTGAGAAGATTAGTTATAAGAAAATTTATTAGTTTTTTTTCTTAAAGTATGATACAAGTATGGGGTGCAGAAGCTGAAAGCGCAATTGGGCCTAGTAAAGAGGCAAGGCCCAAACGTATCATCACCAAGCCAAAGAAGTTGGATGGTTTTGTCCTTACATAGGAAGATTATGTTCTAGAAACCATGACTCAGCAGTTAGTTATTATTATTCCATTTGTAAGGATCTGATACAGATCTAGTAGTAGCCAATAGAATATGAGTATGTTTGGCTATAAGTAGAATAGTAATGGCATTATGAAAGTTATCAAATGAATTAAGCCCTTTTCCTCTCTCTCAATTCTTAGAGTTTACTCTGAACTTATCAGAGATTATCTTACACCTTATCATTTGGTGCTCTCGTCACCGAACTCTTTTCCCCCCGTCAAATCCAAAAACAAAAACCCCACCATGGCTGGTGGCAAAAATACATCCTCTGCACCTGACAAAATAGACCTCTTTGCCGAGCAACTGGCTCAATTCCAAGAGATTTTCACTTCCTCCCTCGCCGAGTTTTCCACCCACGTCAACTCATTTGAACGTCGTTCGCCGGAACGCCACTTGCCGGAACGTCGCTCTATGGATCACCAGTCATGTTCTTTCAACTCCGGTCCCGCTCCTCCTCGCCTGAAACTTGATGTTCCCAGGTTCGATGGGTCCAATCCTCATGCCTGGATCCTCAAAATCACTCAGTTCTTCTCTTACCATCGAACGCCGGAGGACGAACGCATCACCGTCGCCTCTTTCTCTCTCGACGACGCTGCTCTCTCCTGGTACCAGTGGATGCACAACAATGGCCAGATCCATAGTTGGTTCCAGTTTCTCCAGGCTTTAGAACTCTGTTTTGCCCCAACGGCGTATGATGACCCTCGGGGAAAGCTCTTCAAGCTTCAACAGAGTTCTTCTGTCGCGACATATCTCACCGATTTTGAGTCCCTCACAAACCAGATTGTTGGGTTGTCTCCTTCAGATCTGCTCAGTTGCTTTGTTTTCGGTCTGACACCGGAGCTCCGGCGGGAAGTTTTGGCACAACAACCGTCGTCCCTTTCTCAGGCGGTGGGATTGGCACGTTTGCAGGAAGAGAAGGTTCAGGATTTGCTTCGTCTTGCTCGCAAACCACCTTGGTCCAACCCACCTTCTCCGGTAAGCCGAGCTCCGTCGACACCAAGTGCTTCCTCACCTCATCTTTTACCTACACCAAGTTCCAAACCTCGCTTTCGACAACTGTCCCAATCTGAACTGATGAGCGATTCTCCCGGAACCACCGCTGCAAAGGGAGGTTGTTGCTCCTCATTGCAAAAGAAAATGATGATTTCTTGGAACACGGGGAAGTTGCTGCTTTGGATTGGGATCCAGTGGATGCAGGAGATCCACCCGAACTAGCCCAATTGGGGCTCCATACCATGATGGGCGTTCAAACGGCCCATACAATGCGGGTATTGGGCTTCATTCAACACCAGCCCGTCCATGTGTTAGTAGATGGGGGAAGCTCCCTCAATTTCATTCAAGTAAAAATAGCCCAAGCTTTAGGCCTACCTTATAGCCCAGCCCCTGCATTGAAGGTTTTAGTGGGTAATTGGGCTGAATTAACTAGCACTAAAGTTAGCATGGGGGTACACTTAGATATCCAGGGTCACTCTTTCATTGTAGATCTCTACCTATTGGACCTTAGTGGGCCTGATGTAGTTCTTGGAATTCCTTGGTTGAAAGAACTAGGCCCAGTTATGGTGGACTATGCTACTTTGACTATGCAGTTTCAATTAGCCCAACAACAAGTCACCCTTCAAGGGTTTACCAGTCCCATTCCCTCACCTATCACATACAAACAACTCAAACACATAGCCCAAATCAAACCCGCAACCCAATATTTTTCCCTCCACATCACTGATCCGGATCCATCACCACCACCCGTTTCTCTTTCCCATCCAAATCCCCACATCCAATCTTTACTCACCGAGTTCTTTTCCCTCTTCACTGAAACTAACCTTCTTTCTCCCCGTCGTTTCACTGATCATGCCATCCCTCTTCTCCCAAATTCCACTCCAGTTAATGTAAGGGCCTACTGGTATACCCACCACCAAAAGCTAGAAATTGAATCGCAGATAGCCAAACTCGCTGCTAATGGGTGGATCCACCCTAGTAATAGCCCTTTCTCTTCACCGGTGTTACTGTTGAAGAAGAAAGACGGCACCTAGAGAATGTGTGTGGACTATAGAGCGTTAAATGCTCTCACCATCAAGGACCGATTTCCACTACCCACTGTTGATGAATTGCTTGATGAACTACGGGAGGCCCATGTTTTCACCAAACTGGATCTCACAGCAGGGTTTCACCATATACGCCTACGACCACATGATGCTTCTAAGACTGCGTTTTGTATGCATGATGGACACTATAAGCACCGTGTCATGCCGTTTGGCCTGTGCAACGCTCTGGCAACATTTCAAGCCACCGTGAATGACGTTTTCCAACCTCTTTTGTGCAAGACAGTGATTGTATTCTTTGATGACATCTTGGTCTATAGTCATTCTGAAGAGTTGCACATCATCGATCTCTCCCAAGTCTTTGAGCTCCTTCAAGCGCATAAATTCTTTATCAAACTGGCTAAGTGTACATTCTGTCAACAAGAGGTTTCATACTTAGGACATATTGTTTCTCATGGAGCTGTTGCTCTAGGCCCAGCTAAGGTTCAAGCAATTGCTGATTGGCCGCACCCCTCCACTGTTAAAGGGTTAAGAGGATTTTTGGGCATTTCAGGATTTTACCGGAAATTCATTCAGAATTATGCAGGAATTGCCCAGCCTCTTACGACCTTGCTGAAGAAAGATTCCTTCCAATTGAATGATGTTGCGCAGACAGCTTTCGATCAACTCAAGAATGCCATGGTTAAGGCCCCTATACTTTCCTTGCATGATTTTTTTACACCTTTTATCATTCAGACAGATGCATCTGGGTTTGCAATGGGTGTCGTATTGTTGCAACAAAGGCACTCCATTGCCTATTTTAGCAAGCTATTTTGTCCTCGCATGGCTAGTGCTTCTACATATATTTGGGAACTTCATGCCATCACGAGTGCTGTGAAACGTTGGCGCCAATACATGTTGGTCATGCGAGACAATTCCATGAGATTCCTATTTCTGGTCATGCGAGTTTGGAAAAAACCATGAAGCGTTTGTCCGAGAATTTATATTGGGATAACATGAAGCAGGAAGTTCAGCTGTATCTCAAGCAATGTGTTGTGTGTCAACAAACAAAGTATAGCACTCTTAAATCGGCAGGGTTATTGCAGCCTCTGCCCTTTCCGAGCCAAGTATGGGAAGACATTTCCATGGATTTCATCACGAGTCTTCCTCCCTCACACGGCTTCACTGTCATATTTGTGGTGGTTGATCGCTTCACTAAGGGAATTCATTTGGGTCACCTTGCTTCTGGATTCACCGCTTATAAGGTAGCGGAACTGTTTGTGAACATTTTCTGCAAATTCCACAGTTTACCAAAGAGTATCATTTCAGACCGTGACCTTGTTTTCATTAGTCGTTTCTGGACGGATTTGTTCAAATTTAGTGGCACATTGTTGAGGATGAGTTCCTCGTACCACCCTTAAACGGATGGACAAACTGAGGTTATGAATCGGACAGTGGAGCAGTATCTTTATGCTTTTGTGCACGATAAACCATCACATTGGGTTCGCTTCCTCCTATGGGCTGAGTGCCATTATAATACATCGGTGCATTCTGCTTCCGGGGTTTCTCCTTATCAGGCTACTTTTGGTAGACTACCCCCTGTTGTACCTTCTTATGTGCAGGGTGCTTCTACGGTTGATGCTTGTGATTCCATACTGTTGTAGAGGGAGGAAATTTTGTCACGGCTTCAGAAGAATCTGCTTAAGGCTCAAAAGCAGATGAAGGAAAATGCTGATAAACGTCGAAGAGATGTGGAGTTCTCAATTAATTCGTGGGTATATGTTAAGCTTCAACCTTACCGGCAAACCTCACTTTCAGGGAGCAAATATCACAAACTTGCTAAGCGCTATTATGGGCCTTTTCTCATCTTGGAACGCATTGGCAAAGTGGCCTATAAGTTGTCCCTTCCTCCTCATTCAAAAATTCATAATGTTTTTCATTGTTCCCTGCTCATGAAACATGAGGGGCCTCCTCCTTCTGCAATTGATCAATTACCCATTTCTCTGTGGATCATCACCCTATCATCGCTCCTTTGGCCATCTTGGGATCTCAGTTCCGCAATTTGGATGGCAAGTCTGTTCGTTTAGTGCTGGTTCAATGGCAAGGACTGCCACCTGATGATACTTCATGGGAAAACTGGGAGGAATTACGCACACAATATGACCTTGAGGACAAGGTTGTTCTTGATGAGGACGATATTGATACAAGTATGGGGGGTGCAGAAGCTGAAAGTGCAATTGGGCCTAGTAAAGAGGCAAGGCCCAAACGTATCATCACCAAGCCAAAGAAGCTGGATGGTTTTGTCCTTACATAGGAAGATTATGTTCTAGAAACCATGACTCAGCAGTTAGTTATTATTATTCCGTTTGTAAGGATCTGATACAGATCTAGTGGTAGCCAATAGAATATGAGTATGCTTGGCTATAAGTAGAATAGTAATGGCATTATGAAAGTTATCAAATGAATTAAGCTTTTTTCCTCTCTCTCAATTCTTAGAGTTTACTCTGACCTTATCAGAGATTATTTTACACCTTATCAAAGTATGTTTTAAAACAGAATGCAATGTTACCCCAATTACAAAAGTAGATAAGGTGATTGCTAAGATATAGGGGTGGCAACTTGGTCCACCAAATCCATATCCATTCATTCCATCCACCATAAAATCCATCCAATCCATCCACCAAACAAAATTTTTGTCAATGGATTGGTTTTGGATCAAACCAATTAGAACAATGGATGGATTTGATTCATCCACCTTATTTTAAAAGTCCAATGGATTATATAATTTTTTAAAAAACAAATCCACTGGATCATTTTAAATAATAAAAACACATTAATTTAAAAAATAAAAATAACTTATTTACAGAAAAAATTATAAAAAAACTGAAACAGTTGAAAAAAAAATTAATTTTTTTTAATATTAAAATATTATTTTTTTTAATATATTATAAATATTTAATATTATTTTAACATTGACGGTGGTCAACGCCGGAGAACCATCGGTCAAAGCCGGAGGTCCGCCGTGAACCACCTCCCGCCGCAATCTTGCAGGAGCTCCGGTCAACCGCCGCCGTGATTCGCCGGAGCATCACTGTGGGCAAAGCCGGTCAACGGCCGATCAACGCCGGTCAACAGTGGTCAACGTCCGGTCAACGATGGTCAACTGTGGTCAACGTCCGGCCAACGCAGGTCAACGTCCGGTCAACGGTGGTCAACGTCCGGTCAACAGAGGTCAACGGTCGGTCAACAGCTGTGCACCACTACCTATAATTATATATTTAATTTTGTTTGGACTGAGAAAAAAATCAAATTTGGGTTTAATAAAATCTGTTTTGGGCTTAGACATAAATAAATAGGTTGGATATTTATACTTTTGGCACCAATTAATTAACTAAATATTTATGAAATACAAATTAAATAAATAACATATTTTATTTGATGGATTGGATGGACAATCCATCCGTTAAAATCTAGTAATTGATGGATTGGATGGTTAATATATTTAATGGATGGATCAGATGGTTTTTTTTCAACAAAAAAATTAGTGGATTGTAATGGATTAATGAATTTCTTTTGATCCATGCATTAGGATCCAAATCCATATCCATCCAATCCATCCATTTTGTCACCCCTACTAAGATAGGTAAGTGTTTCATATGGTCTAGACCCCAATTATTCAATATTAGATTAATTACATCCATTGCATGCTATCATATTTTATTCAATAATACATATCAATTAAACTCATAATCAATTTGTTCGAGATAAAACTGAAACTAACATAGTATGTGAAATATCGATTTCTCATATTCTCATTGTCCAGTTTTTCAACACACTAAATTCTTAGGAGGAATGTGTTCTAACCATCAAAATTTGGTCGAGGGTTAAATAAAATTTTATTAAATACTATTTCAATCGGGTATCAAGTTGCTCTCAATCTTTTTTTATGGGTTTTAGTGGTTAGGCCTAACACAACCTCATAAAACCGGCTTGTGAAGTGAGGATTGCCCCCAATTATAAAGACATTGTTAGGTCATCTCTTATCCGATGTGGAACTTGTAACATCCCGATATTTTTAGGTAAATTATATATATGTACTTATTGATTTTCTTCATTTATTATTTAATTAATAATTAGTTCATATGTAAAGAATTTAATTAAAATGGTGACACTCCTTGCTTTAATTAAATTATTATTATTATAATCTAAAATTTATCTATTTTATCTAAGAATGATATATGTGCCTTTGATTTATTTTATTAAATTAGAAGTGGCAAACTAGTCTTGTCTATTTTACTAACAGGGCGCAACGTCTATGACTAGTGACATAGTTATATGATTTATTTCTATTTAAAAAGGAGAAAGGGGTTAGTAAACTTTTTATAGAATCAAGTTACTTTCTCAAAAAAAAATAAAATAAAATAGAAAGGCTTTAGAAAAAGAAATCATTTAAATAAGGAGTTTTCTTCAAGCAACGAAACAGGAGCTATTAAAGGGGGGAGATGTGGGAATTGGTGGAAGGTTGTTACTGATGAATAGCTGATTTAGAGAATTAAGGAGTAACCTTGATAACAAAACAACAAAATAAATTTAAATGGTGCTTTCCTTGGGGCCACACGACAACACACACGTACACTACACATATACTAGATGGTTAGTCAAAGAATGCATGAGAAAATAAATAGATAGCGTGTGTGCCATGATTTGTTACACGTTCCTTCCTATAAGTATGCCCACGAACTTCTCTCCATCTCTCCACTTAAATTCGGTAACTCCTCTTTTTATCTCAGAAGTTATTTTTATTCAAATCCACCTATTCCAATTCTCTCACAATTAGATTTCTCCCTACTAACTCAAATCACACCGGTTATTCCTCTCAAATTCCATTGCATCAGTGTTGTTATTTAACCACACAAGGTATACTATCCATCAAATATAATTCTCTGCATGAATTTTCTTCCCTTAGTCAAACACCCGACCACTATTATCTCTTCCTATTTCCACCAATTATTTCCATTCAATCATCATGATGACCCTTCAGGACTACAAATTCATTCTTTGCTACTCTAAAACAATATTTTGTCTCCTAGGAAAGCAAACACGTGACCCTTCTTTCCATACCCTCATTTTAAACTCTCATGCCATCAGCGTCTGTATAGTACGACCTCTTTATCATCATATATCTTGTTAATCCAAATTATTTTGAGGATCCATCTAGTAACCACTTTCTTAAAATTCATGGAAGGCTAAGGTACTCTATGCCGTATTCATCTTGTTTACTTCCATACTCCAATCTCAAATCTTAGAGTTATTGTTTTATTGAAGTTATTTTCGTTTTGTTTAAAAATGTTCGAGTAGAAGTGCAACTACGCCTTCGTTCAACGGTCCGATCGTCAAAATAATTCCTTTAGTGAGAGAAAACGTGTCTGCACCGTAGCTATGAGTTTGAGGCGGCTTAGAGTCGTGGCTTAGAACGGAAAACACATAAGGTAAGGGCTTTTTTCCCATACGTCCATACTAAGTACTAGGATGATGTTGTGAATTAGAAGTAGAAATTCTTGTCTTTTGAAAAGAAAAACAATTAAAATATATATTTAAGTGGTAAAATTTTTATCTTTATAAAAGTTATTAGTTTTTATTATATTTTATATTATAGGTGTGTATGTGACGTGTAATGATATATTTTATGTTATTATGATTTATATGTTTTATGTGATGATGGGAATGAAATGTTAGATTTTTGATAAATTGAAGAAAGGAAAAAGATAGATATGTGAGTTTTATTGAAAAGATTGTCTTTAATCATGTTCATGGTGATGTGAGATATATAGTTATTTTTGTGTGGTGCCTTAGTGGCGGGTTAATGTCATATTTCTTTGTGGTTGCCTAAGTGGCGGGGATTGCATTTATTTTCATTATCATGACATGGCATATGCATTTCTGTGTGGTGTCTTAGTGGCGGGTTAAATTCTGTGTGGTGCCTTAGTGGCGGGCTGATTATATCTGGATCATGTAGTCTTTAGGAGCATGCATCTTTCACGTAATATCATTTGAGTCCATGAAATATTCGTGATTTGATAATTGATTAAACTATTCTATTGTAAAGGAAATGTGTGTGAACTTATCTTAAAATATATGACTTGGCTGTATTTTTTATTTCCTTTTGATTGAGAAGTTTTGATACTATCTATTTTATGGCATTGTTTCTTGTGCTTTGAGTATGAACCAATTTGGATAAGGAAATTGACCCATTACACCAACATTTTAGGTACCAAGGAAGACATATGCTTTGGTGTTTTTGCTTGAAGTGCGTGCGGGGATAAATTGGGTTTTGATTGAAATGTAATTTTAAAAATAATTTAAAGGATATTTATGTTAAGAATTTTTGTATAGGTCTTTTCTTAAGAATTTATTTTTAATGAAAGAAAAAATAGGAGTGTTTTTTTAATATGGAACAATTAGGCGTAATGTCTTAGATAAAAATCCGGGGCGTTACAGGACTCTTTAATACACCTCCTCACGCCCAGGACTGAACATCTGGAGCGTGAACATAAATGGTGGGTGGCCCGATAACGGAAACCTGATAGTAGGTGGCCCAACGGATCTTGGAGGAGGCTCTGATACCATTTTAGAATGGGGTTTACTTTTCCCACCCTATCATCTTCTCGCGCACCCTACCTATTTTACGAAAATGCACATGTGATTTTCGGATTTTAGAATCCGAAATCAGTTTTTCCTTTGTTATAGGGTGAAAAAAATGAGTTTTTCACCAATTTGGATTTTATAATCCGAAAACCTCAAAAAATAGGGCGCGTTCTTCCTTTTTTCGGATTATAGAATCCGAACACCCCCTAAACACCCTTTTTCAAGGGAAAAACAGTTCGGATTATATAATACGAACCGTATCAACACAAATTCTGAGCCTGTTTGTAACATGGATAACTAGTATAATGATCATATTAATCTTTCAAACTTTCATCCTTCTGTTTTAGGTCATTGTTGGCTGTTCTTAGTCAAAAATCTGGTTTTCAGGCTACTTGATCAGATTGCTCCGAAACATCCCCAGAAAATCAGAAAAAAATCAAGGATCATGACTACCGTAAAAGGTGCTTCTTATGGGACTCCGCCCCTCAAAATCCAAAATTCAATCGTTTAGACCAATTTTTCATTTTTTTTTTATTTTTCATATTCTCAGAAAAATCCGAAAAAAAATTTGCATTAGTTTTATTTGATTTTTAGAATTTTTTGGTGGTATTTTAATATTTTTATGATTTTATTTGACAGGTTTTTATCATTTTTTACTTTGTTTTTTTTGTTGTTTTTAAAATCAAAATTCAAAATTGCTGAAATGGAAGAGATTCTGATTGCTCATTATACATAAGCATATTTCGGATTATAAAATCCGAACTTAGTTTGGATGTGTTCGGATTTTAGAATCCGAAATCCCATGGGCATTTTTGTAAAAATTATAGGGCGCATGAGAAGTAGATAGGGTGGGAAAAGTAAAACCCTTTTAGAATTCGTGGTTGCCCCCACTTATAAAGACATGGATATTACTTTTCTCACCTTATGAGGTTCTCACGCGCCCTATAATTTTAGTATTTATGTCTGAACAATTGAATTTTATCGTTTCAATTACAACAGTTTTTGTTATTTATTCAAGAATGCATGTTTATTTCACAAGAATACATAATCCGGGAAAAAACACAGCTTTTGTTTCTGCACTCTGATACACTTTGGATTATATAATCTGGAATGTTTAATGACATTCCGTATTCTATAATCCGAACTAATCATTTTTTTTTACCTTTTTTACGCCAAAGTTAGACCTTTACGAGGTGTTAGACATGGTTCGGAATATATAATACGAAATGTCTAAAATGATTTCGTATTATAAAATACGAACTGTAGTTTCACAGAGATTTCACAAACTTCTCCAGGGTGCTCTATGTTCCAACAGTTTAAGAATGTTTCGGATTTTATAATCAAAACTGTGTCCGGATTATAAAATCCGGACAAAGGGCATTTTGGGAAGAAAAAAATAGGGTGCGAGAAATGTCATAAGGTGGAAAAAATAAAAGCCTAAAGACATTGTCAGACCATATCTTATCCGACATGGAACTCTTTAACAATGGGTTTGCTTGATGTCGCCACGTATCTTTGTTTTCGTTTTTATTAGTGATAGTGTTGGGGCGTTCCAAATAACTATCGTGTTGCTTAAATGTCAACATAGTTGAGGTATAAGTAATACATAAATGATGTCTTTGCATTTTCAAAGTTTATTAATAAAAAAAAGTGCTCTCAATCAATTCAGCTTCAACTATAACTTATTGATAACTAGAACTCAGCCACAATTTGTATTATCATGCATGTTGGTGTTTAATTAAGTACTCCTGCAAGATAATCACACTTGATACATTAAAATCAGTTTTCATATATTTTTAAGCTTATATTTATATGCTTGAATTTGGTCTACCCTCCACGAATCTTAAACAATCATTTTTTTCATGTCCATCTCACTTTTCTTTTGCTCATGGGAGTTTCTCAATATGAAACATGATATTTTTTTTAATAGCAAAAAATGTTAGTTGTCAATTATTAACTGTTAGTATGTTAATATTATTTTCGTTGCCAGGACTCGAACCCATAGAACTTTAACTTCTCAACTTCTTTAATCTTTTGGGTCAAAACAGTTGAGTTATCCAACCCCAAATACAAAACATGATTAACTATGCTAATTACTTTTTAACCGAGATGGCCCGGGACTTTTTAACCACTTGAATTGACTATACATATAATTTTTCGTTAAAAATGAAAAGAAAAAAACTATTGCTTTAAAAATTCACATCATCCTACAGTAGACAGTAACAATTTTTTTGATAATTTCAAGGTTCATGTATAGAAATTGTCAAAAAAAAAATTCAATTATATAATGTTAATATTAATGGTTAGTCATTTTAAGTGAACAAACATAACCACTTAATAAAATTAATAACAATTTGTTTTTCTAGTTTTATATATTTGCTAATGAGACAAGCTTAACCAAATTTAAAACTAAAAAAGAATTTGATCAAAAAACTAAAAACTAAAAAGGAAATAAAAGATGTAAAATATAATATGACTCGCCAGTCCGACTACCCGACCAAGGCAACAGTTTAATCACCTGTTCAACCGATTGCATCACCGGTTCGACCATTAAACTGGTCGAGTCAAAGTTACTCCTTTGAATTTTAATTTTACCTCTCTTTTTGTTTATATGCTTCATGTGTTATCAGTTCCCATAAACATATACCAATGGATCAGGATGAAAAAATAAACCATCTAATCATTAAAGCTACTTCCAGTTTCATTTGTGTTGAAGAAAGAATATTTGCAATTCTATAAACCTGCAACCTATCACCCAAACTTATCAGAAAAATCAACTTATCAGAAAAATCAACTTCCTCATCACAGACTTTCTTCAAATATATCTTCGTCTTGAGGAAGCACTGGACTATTCTTCGTATGTGAAAAGCTTGTTTGGTTAGTTCCATCATTCATTGAAGACCGAACTACCTGCATATCAATTTAATATTTTACTATATGATTTCTAATAAAATCATACATATCTTGTATGCAGCACATGTGAAACTCAAAAGTTAAACTTGTACTCACAAACTGTTGCAATATAACCATAAACTTTCGAGACACATTCGTGCATGGTGCAAGTGTCATGATGTAAGTACTAAAAAATAACACCTAAACTAATTACTTAGATAACCCGTTTTTATGAAACCAAACAAACAAAACCCTGGAAAGCAAATGATATCAAGTTAAAATATGCATACTCTTCATCCTTGAAAGGAAACATTATCAACTTAAAAGAAAGTAATACTCTCGTGAGTTCATTGTAATTCATCGAAGTTTTGATGATATCAATAACAAGCATGATTTTGAGCATACTCATAGCCGTGGAAGTTGGAACAAGAGTATACTGATGATTTTCAGGTATTTTCAGTCTTGAGTTATTCAAACAGGAATCAAGTTCAGACCCAAAGAAACAAGAAATCAAGTATTAAAAAACCTAGAATCAGCAAACTCAAAGTTGAGAAGAAGACTCGTCGTCGTCAGTCACATTTGAGAAAAGCCAGAGTAGCATAATATCATGGTGAACAATTTTTCATTGAGAGAAGAATAAAGTACAGAAGTTCTTTTTGCCTTATGCTAAGCAGTTTTACCAAAATGGCAAAATTAACTAAATCAGCATTGGAAAATGCTGCAATCATCTTTGTAACTACTAAGTAAAACTAAAACCTATAATCATTCATGCATGCAACATCATGAAATTGATTCTAGAGACATTTCATGTCATAAAATCGTTAGTTTTAATGAATCTAAACACTTGATGAATTAATGAAATATGGGAGTTTCTGTCAGGATATAGAATATTGGATAATTAGAGTAGTGAAGAGTTGGTTAGTAAATTGATAAGTTTGTTAGGTGGTTGTTAAAAGTTGTTACTTTGGTTATTCTTAGAAAGTCTTTAAAAAGCCCTCAAGAGTAGAAGTGAAAGATAGTTTTGAATAATTAAGTTTAGTGAGAAGAGAATGCTCTAGTGTGAGAGGAGAGTGCTCCTTTTGGTAGCCTGGTGTGCAAGGTTGTCATCTTCACTATATATCTTTTGGTATCTTCTCTTTCAACCTCACTACATCAATAAGAAATCCTTCATTCATTAGTAATCTTTATTCTAGTTAGAATTATTCCTCTGTATTCAAATCAGCCCAGGTTTGGGAATCTTCTCTTATACCAATAGAAAAGTTCCTAACAGTTACACTATAATTTGTTTGTCAAGACTCAAGAGTGCGGGATTGAGGATAAGTTAAAAAGTAACGTTTATATAGGTGGGGTAAGGTAGAGTCTATTGAAGCCAAATTCTGAAAGAATTGGCGCATGAAAAACTCTACTCTGTCAGTTAACATATGCAAATAACAGTACTCATCTAAAAGTTAAGGAACAGACAGTCACTTCAGCGCCTGTGTTCATCTACAACATACAATGTGCGATGAATAAGAGACCAAATTAAGGCATAGACTTTTAAAGCTAACTGAAGCGTAATGTTTTTGGGACAATCCAAGAAGAGAAATAATAAAAACTTTTGAAATATGGTATCATGTAATATTGTTGCTAATAACTTGAGCTCAGATGGTACAAAAGACTAAATACTAATATGGAAGTAGACAATCTAGGACGCTCTAACATAACATCACAACATTCCAAGATACTGTCTTAAATTCTTACACACACCCTCGAGTTGAAACTTACTAAACTTCAATATTGTTAAAATATACCCTTTCTAGAGAAAATATAACTCGGCATAATTAAACCCAAAAAACATATCAAGAAAAAACCACCAAACTCCAACTAAAGAAACCAGTTTTGACTTTCCTGAATAGCAAGCAAACCAAACTGAAATTGCCGACAAAACGTCAATAACTGCCAGGGTCAGTGGTTCCCCCTGACCTGGTAGTAACTTGATATTTGGGGTCCTAGTCGTGTTGTTTCATGTTTGGGTTATCAATATTTTGTTACTTTTATTGATGACTTTTCCAGATGGACTTGGATATTTTTAATGAAAAATCATTAAGAAGTTTTCTCAATATTTAAAACTTTTTGCTCTGATACCATAGAGTTTATATGATATTTTTGTGAATATTGTGTCTATAATGAGATCACACTGTTGTATTTATATGGTGTTACAATAAATACATTGAATAAACACTAACCTAGGAAGTTGTATAATCATAGGAAAATTAACAATTAACTGGACAGATTCTTAATTCTAACAAGGACAATGCTGATAGCAGCTAAATCCCAAACCAGAAGACGTCACAGCTTCAACACAAACTGAAACAATATTGAGCTAGTGCAAACAACAGCTCAAACTCAAACCCTCATTTGATGGTGACACAAATTCATAAAATACTGAAACAATATTGGACCAGTGCTACCTGCAGCGGAAGTCCTAACGATACTAAAACAGAAGGTGGTGTCGGTAGTGTTGGTGGCATCACAATTTTTAACCAAATTAGAACGATAAACTGAGGTTTGGAAACAATTGTGGGGCAGCCAAAGTGCCACACCATGCTACACAGATAGCCACATGAAATTATACAACAGGGAGAATATAAATACAAGAGCCAAAGTAAAACCATTGTTGGAGAGTCGCAAACAAACCAAAAGTAAAACTACCCAACAACACATATACAACTATTGGGAGCTGACGAGAAGCAGAAAACATAACTACTAGAGGCTAAACACCAACCAATTGATGAGTAGAAGCACATGGACTTCAAGCACCAGGAACTGGTAGTTGAAGCGAACATGTGACCACCGAAACAAAGGTAAAAAATGTCGAAAAAAATAGAGCAATGCAACATAAACACTAAGAGGGTGACTTCAAAATGAATTATGAAGACAACTGTTGTTACAGTTCCACTTCCAAACATTCAAGAACTGGGCAGCAAAATACTGACGGGCAGGTCATTGAAGATCGTACCACTACGATCCCATGTTGAAGTTGTGGATTTTTTATAAAATAAGGTGAATAATAAATACTTTTGAAATGGCATGATGTAATATTATTGATAATAAATTTATACTTATATAATACAAAAGACTAAACACTTAACCCCTATTTATAGATATGCAAGACTCTTAATCCTAAATAAATAGAGGAAGCAGGAAGCAAATCATAATAATAAGTAAAAATGAAAACTACTCTTAGGAGATAATCCCAGATACTCTGTCATTAAGATGACTACGATGCTTTAACATAATAAATTATCAAGATACATTCTAAGATATTTTCTTATGTTCTAGAAATTATCTCCTAGGATTTAGTTTCCATAATACTTGGTTATTATTATGATTTGTTTCCCTAATTTTCTATTTATTTAGGATTAGGAGTCTTGTACCTCTATAAATAGAGGTTAGTGGTTAGTGTTTTGTAGCATATAAGTCTGTAGCATATAGCAGGATCAGATCAGCCAACCTTTTCAACTTCTTCTAGAAGATGTGTGTTCTCCTTCAAGTACTGCAATGTTTTGTCTCTTCCTTGTCCTAACCTGTTTCAAGACAGATTTGGATGATCAACATTAAGACATGGGAACTCACAAACAAAGAGAATCCACCCACCATTGAGACACATACGATGGGAAACACAAAGAAGGGTGAGAAAAGATGACAACAGAGATAAACAGAATAAAAAAGAAACACGGAAGGCAGGAGGTGTCATCATAATGAAAAGAATGTCCTGTAAAACACAAAAGCATGTAGAATCAAATGGAAAGTGTTGAAATGTAAACAGTGTCTAGGTTCATTGCATATAGGCCAACCATATCACGCAACTACAATAATTAGAAATGTTGTGATATTTGTATTTATAATTTTTACCTATCTAATTTGATCTTGCTATATGGTTACACCACAGATTTCATCATATCCTATTTTTCAATAGAAAGCTTAATTATGATCATTCAATCTGATATTGTCCCTCTTTCTCTTTACAAGTCTAATTTATTTCAAGCTATTGCCCTATGAATCAATGAATGATTATTGTAATTGATCATCTATCATTTATAATTTTTTCTGCCACAGACAGATTATAAAACTGCATAATTTAATTTACTTCCAAATAATTTCTCAGTAGCTCAACTAAATTTTCCTTCGCAAGTCCTATTGTTGGAGAATGTAAAACACGAAGCAGAATAATCAAAGAGATCATCAAATATATAAATATTAAGCATCCAAGAGTTTTCAGAAAATACCGATGGTCCCCATAACTGTACCAAGAGCCCTTCTTTAAGACAATATTCATCATTTCTGCACAATCTAAAATGCAACCCTGCATTCAAAATGAAAATTCAAAATAATGGTATTCACTAAATGTTGAAGATAATTTTATGCTCCAACACTCACCAGCTTATTGACTCCCTCTCCAAATGAAATATCAAATTCAGCTACTTTGTAAGGTCTTGATACCTAAAACAACTTCTCAAGTTAATTACCTCCATAATAAAAAA
This sequence comes from Medicago ruthenica, assembly GCA_018208015.1. Taxonomy (NCBI): domain Eukaryota; kingdom Viridiplantae; phylum Streptophyta; class Magnoliopsida; order Fabales; family Fabaceae; genus Medicago; species Medicago ruthenica. The sequence continues at coordinate 38,706,027 of CM031378.1, forward strand.
ATTTAAGACAACAATTATATCTGATTCTGATAGATGTAAAAAATATTCCAATATCTTGGTTAATCTTCAGAACAATCTAGACTAGAATGGATAATCTGCTAAGGGTGAGTTATTCAATATTTAGATCCCTTGTTTTAGCTTTTGAAAATGTGATTTCAAGGTTGCGTAAAAAGTGATTTATTTTTTTAGAGTTTACATAAAACTCGCATAAGCTATTTTTTGTTTGGTTACAATTACATAAGTACCCTAAAATCTTTTCAAAATAATCAGATTCTCAACCAATTCATTTTTTGTCAAAAGTTTCCATAAAAACCATCAGTTGTCAAAAGTGATTTTTTCGATAGAAAAAAGCTGAAACAATAAGGCTTCTAATTTGTTTCCTTATTTAATAAACATAAACAATCTAGTACAATGTGAAGTTAATTTGTCTCCTCTAAAATGAGGACACGCCCTTTAGAGGATAAAGTACAAAAATAACAATTGATTGAAAATTCAACAGTTGAGAATGTGATCAAATCCAGACTCTTGTATATTAATCCGAGATAGTCAAAATCTCGACAGCTGTGGTTTGTTTGTCTTGTCTCATGCCAAATGACTATATGTTTGTCTCGCTACCAATTCCAAGTTGGTCATCGGTCATCTCTCCAAGTCTCTGGTAGTTCTGTCATCCAACAAACATCAAGACTGAGTCGTCTACACCAGCCACAGATGACCTCTCTCTTAATTTGGTTGTTTCGGTAGTCCCATCATCCGACCAACGTCATGGTTAAGCCTCAGACAGCAACCACAAAAAAAAAGTGTGACCTCTACCACTTTTAAGTTGGTTACTTCAGGCTAAGACAATGTCTAGCCCAATAACATTTTTGTTTGGTTTGAATGATATTTGTTAAAATCAGCAATGGTTTCTTCAGTTGGTTGATTGATGGTTTATCAAGGCATAAACCTTATTGGTTATGGCTACCTCTTATGAAGGTATATGTCTATCAAGCTTACAATCCTTTAAGTTTTTGCTTGAAAGGTCTATTAGAATATCAATAAATATCTTAAAATGTCTTAGATATTACTCCCTCCGATCTCAATTATTAGAGATAAAACAAAAAAAAAACAATAAAAACCTATGAGCTCATTTATTGTTTTAACTTTTTGAATGTTTTTACACATATACCCTTATGGAAAATTGTGAGACCTTAAATGCACCCAGTAATATTAAAAGACAACATATTAAATGAGGTTAAAAAAGTAATTCAAACAATAAATACACCTTAAAAGTTGTAACATTTTCTTATAAATTGGACCAAAAAGTTCACCAAAATTCTCTTATAAATAGTACCGGAGGGAGTATATTATAGTATCTTGGATTATCTCTTAAGATTAGTTTCTATACTACTAATTTTATCATAATTTATTTCCTAATTTTACTATTTACTTAGGATTAGGAGTCTTATATACCTATAAATAGGGGTTAGTGTTTAGAATTATTTATCAAGTTAATTATCAAACATTATTTACCATGATTAATTTTATTCTTCTCTTTCTTTTATCTAAAACCCATACTTCAACATAGTATCAGAAGGTGGTACCATCCTCCATGACATGTGGTATCATTATTTTGTTGCCTTGTTCTGGAAAGTTAGGGACTGAGGAATCAATTCTTCTGTGGACTAAATGTTGTAACGGCTAGTTTTGGTTTCCATATGTGGCTAGGCCTATAAATCAGTTTATAAGGTGGGGATTTCCACTCACCAATAAACCCATGTCCATGCCTTACTACAGGTTTTATAAATTTCAAAATTTGACATAAAAGTTCGTTAATAATGCATGGATGATGAAAAAAACATCGCAAAAGGAAAATTTTCAAATATATAAATATTGTGGTTACCTTGCTCTTTTGCACTCTTACACGAACTTTAAGACCAACTTCTTCATCTCCTTTGGCCTAAACAGAAATCAAAATGCAGAGTAGTTCTTCACATTAAACAATTTTGATATTATAATCAAAAGATATTAGGAACAAATGATCATTTGAATGTAGAAAGTGCTGATATTTTGGAGTAGAAAGGCAAATTAGTAACAGAAAGGTTTGAGATAATATATAACAGAGTGTCATGAAAAAGCCATTGTACTTACAGACTTTATCTTCCCTATAGAACGAATTTCTAGTCGAACCGATGCAAAAAACTTCAAGGCAATTCCACCACTTGTCACTTCTGGATTTCCATAATAAACACCAATCTACAAAAGTAAAGAGAAATACAAACCATATAAACAGAGAAAAGAGATTTAACTGTGGCATATATCATCGAACTTGTGATTAAGCAATTACTAATAGATGGTGCTCATAATTAAATGCATGCAATCTTCAATTACAAGTACCTTATATCTTATTTGGTTCAAAAATATAAGAGTACAACCAGCTTTAGAGGCATTTCCAGACATCTTACGCAAAGCTTGGCTCATAAGACGAGCCTGCAATCCCATTTGCTGCATTCCAATCTCTCCCTATACATTTATATAAAAAATATGGTTAAAAAAATGCAATCCCCTAAATTATATAATAAAAGTACCTAAAACAAACAGAGAAAGAAAGATGTTCACTTCAACTTCTGCTCGGGGAGTGAGAGCTGAGACGGAGTCCACGCAAATGAGATCTATGGCGCCAGATCTACACATACGATCTGCGACTACAATATGCAAAGTTCAATCAATTCACAGACACCATACAGCACCCTGATAATGCAATATGGGCACCGCCAAAATTATCTTATCCATTCCAACACAACCACAAGTCAAAGGTATTACTCTCAAGAGCCATCTCTCCATGATCTGGTTGGCACACGATTAAATTTTCTACATCCACTCCTACCGCTTTAGAATATGCTGGATCAAAAGCATGCTCTGCATCAACAAGCATTGCATTGCCTCCTAACTTCTGCACAACATAAACAAAATTGCACAATGGTTTCAAATACATACTTCGAATAAATTGATAATTATCATTAGGAATTAATGATTGGGAAAATTCCAGACAAATCACCTGTACTTCTGCAATAGCATGAAGTGCTAGGGTGGTCTTCCCACTGCTTTCTGGTCCAAATATCTGGAAACAGATATAGCAGATAATGTCAGCTTCCCATTGAAGTATAAATAAGTAGAGGATAAAAAAACAATAGAATCAACAATTCTATCACAAAATCAAAAATAAATGGAATTGGGACATCTTTAATGATTAAGTGAATGTTTGGATTGGAAGTGAATTTGGCAAAATCAGTGTGCTACTGTGATTTTTTAAAACTCACTGTTATTCCAAACTTCCCCTAAAATCATTTTGCTTAGAAGGTTTGTTTTTAGAGCCTAACAAACTACTGTTACATATTCTAATAAAGCTAAAGCACAATATATATTATACTCAACCAAGAACCCAGAGAATGTAAATAAGTTCGCCAAAGGAAATGAATGACAACATGAAGCATAAATTCAATACCTCTACAATTCTTCCTTTTGGAAGACCGCCACCTAAAGCAAAGTCTAAAGCCAAACATCCACTGGGAAAAGTTTCACTGCAACATTCAAAACAATAGAAAACCTGTCATGTTATGCACTAATTCACAGAAAATAATGACAGCATAAAGTCACATTTTTCAAACTATATAAAACAGTTTGGTTGATGATACATAAGCAAGACAAATGATAGAGAATGTGAAGAAGATACATACACTAATGCTCCACCAGCACTGCCCAATCTTGTAACACTACCTTTTCCGAAAGAGTTGTTTATATCATTCATTGCTGCTTCCAGAGCCTTTTGCTAGAATAGAAATTCAATTGTCAAATCAAATATTCTTCAACATTAGTAATATCCCATTAACATGCAAATAACCTACTATATTTATTGGCATACTGACATCATATTTTCAATAGAACAATTATCTAAAACTATTTCATAACAAAATTGAACTATATATTCTTAAAGCTAACAAAATAACTGAATCCAATAGAGCAATAACTTAAATTAAAATTACATATATAGAACCAAAAAATTATCATATGCACATATAATGTTTCACACTCATCAATCTTCTAGTGTATTGAGTCTTTTTTCGAAGTGGAAATATGTAATCATATGACAGAAGGACCATATTGATCAACCAAATTATATAACAAACAACAAATAATGAAGGGACCAAAGTTTCCATTTAGACAAAATTTTATAAAGCGGGGTGTTACTAAAGAGATAAGAAATTCTCGAAACAAAAACAAGAACGGAAAACAACTACCAAAGCCCTTTTCTACTAGGTTAAGTCGACTACATCGATTAAATGACACCAACATTTTCTGCCATGGAAGATGTCTATAGGTTGACATTTTAATTCTAGATCTCTCTTGATGGTTGACATAGTTTTCTTCAATCTTCCTCTTGCTCTAAGTGTTTGACTATCCTTCACCTTGTCTATCCTCCATACTGGCCCTTCTAAGATGATGATTAGGCATACATGCTCAAACCACCTAAGGCAAAACTCTACCATTTTCTCTATAATGAGAACTATCCCAACTTTCTCTCAAATAACGACATTCCTAATTTGCCATTCAAAAAAAAAACGGCATTCCTAATTTCATCTTGTCTTGTGTGGCCACTCATCCAACATAGCAGTATCAGCTCCACAACATCAACCTTCCCCTCTTTTTATCTCTTTATCGCCTAACATTGAATATCATACAACAACGAAAGCCTTACAAGTATAAAAAAGGGCAGCTCGGTGCACAAAAGCTCCCACATGCGCAGGGTCCAGGAAGGGGTCCCACCATTCTGGTGTATACGGTAAAAAAATTATTTAGGGTCGTGACTCGTGTTATACTTTCTATGACAAATTATGCCTATAACATTTCTTAATTTCATCCGTTCTGATTAAATCCTATGGTTAACATTTTTCTCAATCATCCCATCATGTTGTATGTGGACTCAAGATACTTAAATGTGTGATTTGTCGTATTGTATGTTCTTCAACTTTCACCTCTAATATATGATCTGTGTGTCTCAATAAATTTACATTTCAGATACTCTATTAAACTCCTACTTAGACATAAGTAGTGTGTTTCTAACTTTCAATTTATTTCTTCTAGTGACTCTCTAACTTAAATTGTATCGTCTATAAAATGCATGCACTCCGATGCCTTCTCTTGTATATATTCAGTAAGCAAACCAGAAAAAATAAAAACGAATGACAAATTAAAAATTTGGGGTTAAAACAGCTAAGCAATATTCTTCAATGATATGTTTGCAAGAGCGAATTTCCTTCCTATTGAGTAAAATGTGAACAATAAACAAACATTCCGATTAACAATTTGATCCCTGTTAGTTTCCTCGTTCCCTAACAGACAGAAGTGTCACATAATACTCTGAATTCTACTAGGAACCCAAACACAAATCTTAAGAAAGAGATAGGTAGAGTAATAGAAGAGAAAGAATATTGCATGAGTGATGCAATGCAACCTACAAAAAATCCAACTCACTTGATCATTGGCCTTCTCAAAATCTGTTAATTTTACTCAAATGCCACATATCAGAACACTAAAGGGCTTAACAGGTTCTAGTTCCAGATAGCAGTTTACTGGAATCAAATCCTTCCAAAAATTATGTCATAAGAAGATAGAATCAATTTAATATACCTACCAACTGATAAAATGTTAGAGAGAATGATCATTCTCCTATTTATTATAGAAAAGGTTAAAAACTGTTCCAAGACTTATTCTTCAGTCCAATTCAGATCCTAGCATCTGCAACTGATTTAAGTCTCGCATTCCCGAAAGAGAATGATCAACTTCACATTTCACAAGTCAGAATACTATCTTTACGAGAAAGTGAATTCCGCACACTCCTCCTACCATCAGTTCGAGAAAAAGAAACATATGAACAACAACTAAGAAAACCATGCCATTTTCTTGTGTTGTTAATGCTAATTCCACAATGCACATCCAAACTAGTAAAACTGTTAGGTTAGTGGTTCAATTGAGAATGCCACAAAATGCAAACATAGCATTGTCTCAACACATTTAATGTTAATTCCACATTCCACATTTCAAACTAGTAAAAGCTTCGCAGTTGGTTCAATGGTAACCTACCAGAATAGAAACACTCTTTCATAGAAACAACACCGAGACAATAAAATCCTACGAAACAATATCGCTCATAATTGATGAAAATGACATCATCATTAAATTAAATTAAATGTAATCACCCTGTGACAGACACTGACACATGTCAGACACTAACACGTCTTCGATAAGAAGTGTCCGCGATAAAAACACAATAATAATGTTGTATGAAAGTGAACCTTTCTCATAGAAAAGTGAATAACCACTTTATTACCAACACGCAACTGTTCATATTCAACTACAAAAATTCACAGAAAAGTAAAAGAGAAAAGGGGTAATACCCTATCAACGAAACGAGCGTCGAAATCAGCAGAAAGAGAACCATTGAATTCGCACTGAATCTTGACATGTTTAGAAGAAGAAGAAGAAGAAGCAAAGAGAGGACGCAAAGAGTGGAACTTCTTGATAGGATGAAATAGTAAAGAAGAAGAAGGTGCTCTCAGAATCAAAGTGTGGGGTTTTGGAGAAAAAAACACCAAATCCATTTTGCAAAATAACAAGATAGATTAAACAAACACTCTTTCTTGTGAGTATTAGTATAATAGTAATGTATTTAGGAACAAGAGAGTAACAGACAGAGATTGTGTTGTGTTGTGTTGTGTTGTGGGTGAAAGAAACAGGTCAAGACAGAATATGCTGCTGTCACAAAAATCAACCATCGATTTTTAAAATAAATAAACTCTTTTTTTTTACTCTAAAATAAATTTATTCCTTTTTTTGACAAGAAATTTATTCCTTTTTATAAACCAAAAAAATATATTAAATCTTGGTTGGATTAATTTGGTTAGCAGAGATATGGTAAAATATAAGATAAGATAAACTTTTAATTACTAAACCATTTGACAAAAAAAAAAGTGTAAGTCTTTCAAAAAAAAAAAGTGTAAGACTATCTACAATGGTGAGGTACACGGTATCTATTAGGTATCTTTAATCGGGAGAAATTTTTTAGAGATCCTATAAGACCCCCGGTCTCAACAAGCATCCAATGTTTAAGTGGGGCCCACAATATTTTCATTCAAATTAATCATTCTTACACACTTTTTTAATATTGAATGAGACTCACACTTTTTAATATTAAAAAATTGAAATTTAATGATATGAAATTATTGATGGTTGATGAGTAGGTTCCATTTAATAAATTTGTCTAGGATGTTGGGTTGGAGGGAGTGAATGTTTATTAGGTACTACTATTAAAAATTATAAATAAGTGATGTGAACACGTGTGACTCATTTAAATACTAAAAAATGAGTATCTCCGTTGTATACGTTCTAAAGAAATATTGTACTAATTTAAAACCCAGGAGACATTAGAACAATCATACAACACTTAAAAAAATAAAATTTAAGTAGTTATATGTAACTTTATGGTAAATTTTCAATGATTTTGATGGTTCATTTTGCATCAGGTCTCGGGTTATGTTAACCGGTGCCCTGGGGCACTCGTTAGGGAAACTAAAAAAAAAAGTTTTAAATTAAAAGTAATATTTTTTTAAACTTTTAATGAGTTGACTGCACAAGTTTCAATGTGATATTACTATATGTGCTTCCTTAACCAGTGCCCCGAGGGCACCGGTTAACATTTCCCATATAAAAAAGTAGTTATATGAATTTTTTATGTTTTTTGCGCTTAAAAATTATTATTTAATTCATATTTTATTAAAAATATCTATTTTTTTGGAGAGATTCTTATAATATTTTAAACTTTGCTGGAAATTTTCATTCAAAAATATGAATGTTACACATGACTTGGCTTAAAAATATAGACTAAAAGTGATAATTGAAAACTTTTCGAGGCCTAAAAATCAAAGAAAAATTTTAAAGGACTAAAAAAAAAGTTGATATATTTATAAGTACCAAAAACATATTTAGCCCTAAGAAATTGGTTAAATTACACCATAGGTCCTTTAAGTTATTTAATAGTAACAAATTGGTCCATTAAGTTTTTTTCATACCACTTAGGTCTTTTATGTTAATTAATTGTAACAAGTTGACCCATTAAGTTTTTTTTGTACCAATTAGGTCCTTCAAGTTATTTAACCGTAACAATTTGGAGTATTTTAGATTGTTTTTGCTCTTAGAAAACATTTGTAAGGATTTGGTTTTGAAATTTAATTTTTATTTTTGTTACTTTTTTTTTGCATTAGTTGTGTCTTTATTTATAAGATTTGAAAAATTCATAGTTATAAGAGTGAATAAAAATACATTAATAGATTATAAAATTTGAATGGAGAAAAATAAAGTAAATCATAGTATTTTGAGATGGGTCATGTTAACTAGTGTCTCCATGGTATTAGTTAAGAAAACAAAAAAGGTAAATTTTGCATTAAAAACAATATTTTCTGTAGTTTTAAGTATTCGATCACAAAAATTTCAAGAAATTATTAATATATTTGTTTCTTTAACTAGTGCCTCAAAGACACCCGTTAACATTTTCCTTCATATATTTAAAGAAAAAATTGGGCTTGAAGCCCTGTTACTTAAGTCCATAGAAAAATGATGAAATAATGGGAATTGAGTTTAAGAAAAGTTTTGACCATTACTTTTCTTACCATATTTATTCTCGCGCGCCCTATTGTTTTTTCGAAAATATCATATGTTCGGATTATATAATCTGAAACAGATTCATAGGTACTTTCATATTTTAGAATCCGAAAAAAAAAAGTAAAATATAAAGAAACTGTGTCGCATTTGATATCAAAGGTTTATGTTGATCGTCATACAATCCCCTCATAAACTGCAAAGCAATTGCAGAGATTGTATGAGCGGTCAGCAGTGATCATGATATAATAAAGAGTCCTACATAACTAAAAAAAAGAGAAGGAATAAGCAAGAAAGGATGAGAAATGAAGAATGAATGAATTTGTTGAAGCATGCAAGAGTATTTGTAGCCATAAACATATCATAGACTGTAACTACAGTCAAATGAAACGTTTAAAATGCATTAACCGACAAAAAATGCATTAAACACACCACAAACTGTTCAAAACCTTGGGTGAAACGCCACAGTCCAGACTGTCTGGGAGGTTTCAGATTATATAATCTGAAAGTGTCTAAAAAAATTCAGATTATATAATCCTAACAGACCCAGATTGTGTTTAAGTTTGATTTTTGGAGGGTTTTCATGGTGAATTACATAGGAAAAAAAGATACAAAGCATAATTCAATGGTGTAAAACAACATAATAACAGAAGTGGTGAAATTTCTGGGAAGGTGTTCGTGTTGGTCTATATGGAGAACAAGGATGTGCGCTAGAGGGGGGTGAATAACACTTTTTTATTTTCAAAAGAGTTTGCGAAAACGTGAATTGAAAAACGTATGACTTATCGGATTCGTGCACAACAACGATAACAATTCTAAGACAATGATTAATAACTAAGATTCAAAGTTGAATTGAGAGGTTCAAATATTGAGTCTTATTAAGTACATCAAATATCAATAATCAAATATGCAAATTTCAAAACTAGACAAACTCAAACCAAACCTAATTGCAATAAACAGCACTAACACTAAGGAACAGAAAGTATATGATTTAATGATTTGAAACTTAATTGAAGCTTAATTGTGATAAAATTGAATTTGAAAAGAATCTTAATTCAATAAATCAAGAGTAGGTTAAGTGTAAAAATTAATCACAATCAAATCAAATGGCTTCAAACACAAAATTCATATACAAAAAGTAATGCAAAAATCTAAAAGAATAAGGAAGAGAAGAACACCGCATTAAATCTTGGTTGGATTAGCTTGGTTAGAAGAGATATTGTATAATATAAGATAAGCAAAATACATTCTAAGGTCCTTTAAGTTTGACGCTTATAAGTTAGTCATTTTAGTTTTTTTTTAGTTTTAAATAGGTCCTTTAAGTTTATAAATCTTTACAAAGTTATCATTTCGGTCAATGTCCGTTAAAAAAAGTAATGTGGCGTTAAGGGCTGACATGACACATCCAACTCAGCAAAAAATTCTTTTTTATTTAATTTTATTAAACATTAAAATTAAAACATAAAAAACAAGGAAAACGTAGTTAAAAACCTTAAATAGTAACTTTTTAGGAAAATTTGTGTAATCAGTGCATTGAAAATTGGAAATTTTGACATTTTTAAAGAATAATTACTTAATTTAGAATGCTTAAAGAGTGTCCCAGGTGCACTCGTTAACAAAACCGAAAACATAAATCTTCCCTTTCTCTCCCTATTCAATTTCAAACCCCAAAAAAAAAAGTTTTAATCTCACTCAAACAAAACCCAACAATTTCTCTAATTTTGTTCCATACAAATATTTGCATGACAAGGAGAAAGCACACGTTACTGGTTTAATTTGTTGTGTTTGATGGCTCTGATGCTTCATTTGTTAGGGCCACAGAAAGTTGATTGATTCAAGTTCAACAACAACAACAAAGTGGGTTCTCTTCTGATTAATTACTGATTCAATTCTCCAACAAAGTGGGTTTAATTTGTTGCGTGTTCAAAACTTCATTCACCCATTTTAATAGTTTAGGCTACTGTGTTTTCTCAATTTTTTATCGTTTAATTTTTGTTTGGATGAAGAGATCCAAACTTGATTTAGGATTTCACTCTTTAGGGTACTGTGTGTTAACAATTTTTTCTGGGTTTAATCCCTCCACTTCTCTAAAACAAAAGGATGAGAGAGAAAGGGAAGAATATTGTGTTTTTTATGTTTTACTTTTAATGTTTAATAAAAGATTAAATATAAAATATATTTTTTTTCCTTAGATGTACATGCCAAGTCAACACTTAACGGCCCACAGCTTTTTTTTTTAACGGACAATGACTAAAAGGGTAACATTGTAAAGATTTACAACATAAACTACCTATCTAAAACTAAAAAAAACTTAATGGATTAAACCGGTACAAACGTGAAACTTAAATGATCATAAAATGTATTTGACCTATAAAATAAGATAAACTTTTAATCACTAAAGTATTTGACAAAAAAATATGTATAAGACCATCTACGATCGTTAGATATTAAACATTTAAGACACAATATCTATTAAGTACCTTCAATGAGGGAAATTTTTTTGGAGGTTCTATAAGACTCAAGGTCTCAAACAAGCATTCAATGCTTAAGTGGGGCCACAATATTTTCAATTAAATTAATCATTCTTGCACATATTTTTTTATATTGAATGAGACCCACACCTTTTTTAATATTAAAAAGTTGATGGTTTGATTAGTAAGTCTCATTTAATAAATTTGTCTAAGATGCGGGTTGGAGGGAGTGAATGCTTATTAGGTACTACTATTAAAAATTATAAATAAGTGATGTGTACACGTGAACTCATTTAAGTACTAAAAAATGAGTGTCTCCGTTGTAGATGCTCTAAAGAGATATTGTACTAATTTAAGACCGGAAAGACATTAGAAACTCAAACACCACTTAAAAAAACAAAATTTAAGTAGTTATATGTAACTTTATGGCAAATTTTCAATGATTTTGATTGGTTCATTTTGCATTAGGTGTGTCTCCTTAATCTAAATTTTTATTTATAAAAAGTAGTTTATGAATTTTTTATGTTTTTTGCGCTTAAAAATTATTATTTAATTCAGTTTTATTAAAAATATCTATATTTTTGGAGAGATTCTTATAATATTCTAAACATTGCTAGAAATTTCATTCAAAAATATGAATGGTACACATGACTTGGCCTTAAAAGTATGGACTTAAAAGTGGTAATGAAAATTTTTGGTGGACTAAAAATCAAAGAAAATTTTAGGGGACTAAACGAAAGTTGATATATTTATAAGTACCAAAAACATATTTAACCCTAAAAAATAGGCTAAATTACACCAGATGTCTTTTAAGTTATTCAATTGTAACAAATTGGTCCTCTAAGTCTTTTTTCGTACCACTTAGGTCATTTATGTTAATTAATTGTAACAAGTTGGTCATTTAAGTTTTTATGTACCAATTAGGTTCTTCAAGTTATTTAACCGTAACAATTTGGGGTATTTTAGATCTTAAAAATGTAAGTTATTCAGGCCTAAAAGTCACAATTAAATATCTTGAAAAAGCTCTGGTGTAATTTAGCCCTAAAAATAACATAAGTTACTTTTGTTTTGTTAATGATGTTTTGTTTTTGCTTTTAGAAAACATTTGTAAGGATTTGGTTTTCAAACTTAATTTTTATTTTTGTTACTTTTTTTTTTTGCATTAGTTGTGTCTTTATTTATAAGATTTGAAAAATTCAAAGTTATAAGAGCGAATAAAAATAAAAATACAATAAATAGATTTTTTTTATAAGTCAATAGCAAAAATGACATCAAAAAAAGTAGCGTCCCAACTAAGTTAGTACCCTACTCTAATCTTTGTCATTCCCTCATATATATTATTAAAAAAAGGGGGAGGAAAATTACATAAAACCTGTGGGGGAACATAAAACCGGACCCAGTCAATTATAAACCCTAATCAATTCAACAAACGAACACCATTAACGAATTAGACGTTTGTGAGTACCAAGCGGGTCTATAATTTGGCGAAATGAATCGATTTTCAACACGAAATCGGATTCACGTATCATCAACTCCCTGCAACAACGGGAGCAAGCATTAACTCTCTTTCAAGTCAACACAGTCCCATGTCAAGCAAAAGGCATGATTATACGCTCTTTCGGGCCCCAAATTTTTTTTTAAAATTACGGCGTATGAATCTGACCGTCAACACGGTAACAATTTCACGATCCGACCACTCCCTTTAACATACAAATAGGGTTGGAAATAGGTCAGGCCGGCCTACAGGGGACTACGGCCTGGCCTGTTTAGGCCTAGCCCGGCATGACCTGTTTATGAAAAAGGCTAGGCTCAAGCTTTTGAAAAAGCCTATTTAAGTAAATATGCCACACTTAGGCTATCAAAAAAGTCTACGAAGCCTGATAGGCCGACCTATTTATGTATATTATTAATATTTATTTTTTATTTATATTAAAATATAATTTATATTAAACATAAAAATCAAGAAAAAAACTAAAATAATGGACTTTTTAAATAGGCTTTAAGGCCTTATAGTGAAATAGGTTTTTAAGGTCTTATAGTGATATACAAGCTTTACAATGAAATAGACGTTAAGGCCAATTTGACCTATTTAAAAGTAGATAAAATTGAATATTTAATGACTTTAATATGAAGTAGGCCTATAAATAGGATTCCAAGCTAGACAAACTTTTAAATAGGACATGCCAGGCCAAACAAATAGGCCTATGAAAGGCCATAGGCCAGGCTCAGACCTATCAAAGCATGGCCTGACCTGGCCTATTCCCACCCCTACATTTAAACAGCAAGCTAAATGGCCATTTCTAGCCAAATCAGAACCATATCGATTAAAAGCCATTTATGGCCCAACTTTGAATAATCAACCTATCTTTTGGTTTATGAATTGACCGCCAACACGGACATATTCACGTACCAACAACCCATGCGACATATCACAGCAAGCGTAACCAGCCCTTTCGAGCCCAACGACCTCTGCACACATTGAACCAGATCTGAGAATCAGAAACCAATACCACAACAATGAGGTTTTGAAACAGATCATGAGCAACACACAACCAGAACTATTTCCAGATGTGTTTTAAAACCAAAGTAGTGCAACGGCGGCGGCGTTGCCTACTTTATCAACTCCAAATCTTCCGGATCGGTGGAGCACCGGAAGGAGATGGAGTTTAACAAACGAAACAGAAACCACCTCCTAATGCAAAGAACACGCAAGAGGTCACAACAGTCGCGGATTCAATGACGGTGTGCAGGTGGTGTCGCAACCCCTGATGGGGTTTGCAGGTGATGCGGAGGTTGCACCTCTTTGCACGACCGCCAGCCATTGTAACATGTTGAGAGATGGGTTTTGGATTTGGGAAAAGAGGGTGAAGGTTGAAGGACGAAGGTGGTTTGGATAGTGCTTTCACGACTAACTCGATACAATAAATAGATTATAAAATTTGAATGGAGAAAAATAAAGTCAATCATAGTATTTTGAGATGGGTCATGTTAACTAGTGCCCCCATGGTATTAGTTGAGAAAAAAAAAAGGTAAGTTTTGCATTGAAAACAATTTTCTATAGTTTTAAGTATTCGATCACAAAATTTCAAGAAATTATTAATATACTTGTTTCTTTAACTAGTGCCCCAAAGACACTAGCTAACATTTTCCTTCATATATTTAAAGAAAAAATTGGGCTTGAAGCCCTATTACTTAAGTCATAGAAAAATGATGAAATAATGGGAATGAAGTTTAAGAAAAGTTTTGACTATTACTTTTCTCAACTTATTTATTCTCGCGTGCCCTATTTTTTTTCTTCGAAAATACCCTATGTTCGGATTATATAATCTGAAACAGATTGATAGGTACTTTCGTATTTTTAGAATCCAAAAAAAAAGTAAATATAAAGAAACTGTGTCGTATTTGATATCAAAGGTTTCTGCTGACCGTTATACAATACCCTCATAAATTGCAAAACAATTGCAGAGATTGTATAGTGATCATGATATCATAAACACTCCTACATAACTTAAAAAAAGAGAAGGAAAAATTAAGAAAGGATGAGAAATGGAGAATGAATGAATTTGTTGAAGGATGCAAGACTATTTATAGCCATAAACCTATCCTAGACTGTAATTACAGTCAAAGGAAACGTTTAAAATGAATTAACCGACCAAAAATGCATTAAACACACGACAAGCTGTCCAAAACCTTGGGTGAAACGCCACAATCCACACTGTCTGGGAGGTTTCAGATTATCTAATCTGAGTGTCTAAAGAAATTTGGATTATATAATCCTAACAGACCCAGATTGTGTTTAAGTTTGATTTTTGGAGGGTTTTCATGGTGAATTGCATAGGAAAAAAAAGGTACAAAACATAATTCAACAGCGTAAAACAACATAATAACAAAAGTGATGAAATTTCTGGGAAGGTGTTCGTGTTGGTCTATATGGAAAACAAGGATGTGCGCTAGAGGGGGGGCGAATAGCGCTTTTCGATTTTCAAAAGAGTTTGTGAAAGCGTGAATTGAAAAGCGTATGACTTATTGGATTCATGCACAACAACGATAAAAATTCTAAGACAATTATTAATAACTAAGATTCAAAGTTGAATTGAGAGGTTCAAATATTGAATCTTATTAAGCGCATCAAATATCAATAATCAAATATACAAATTTCAAAACTAGTCAAACTCAAACCAAACCAAATTGCAATAAACAACACTAACACTAAGGAACACAAAATATATGATTTAAAGATTTGAAACTTAATTGTGATAAATGTTTTTTGACTTATGTTATTCACCAGCCACTTATTATCATGTATAATGGAAAATTGTTCAAAAAATGTATAATGGAAAATTGCTCTTCTCCCATACAAAATTGCTTATTCCCATACAAACTGATTAAAATACCTCCATCGTGACTTAAGTCACATTCGGTATATACCAACGTGAGTTAACTCACGCTAGGTACTTATTACTACATTACACCACTAAAACAGAAATATTATTATACACAATAGAATTATTATTACATTACATTGCAATTCATTACATTCAACAATGATTATTATAACATAAATGAAAGGAACATCTAAAAAAAAATCGATTAGTCATAATGATGAATCTTCTTGGGGTGTGGAGGGGTAGACGAACCCACCATAACCACCTCTACCGCTAGCGGGAAAACACAATCAGACCGAATTTTTGTCGATTAATCATAATAATCCTAATAGGACTCAAAAATTCTCTCGTCGATTAATATAATGATCTCAATCGTCGTCATAAGAAAACAACATAAGATCGTTATGATTAATTGACGACGGACATTGAGACCGTTTACGCCTATACTAACAAAACTAAAAACAAAATATGAGAGAAGAGATGTGAGATGGGAGAATGAGAATGAGAAAAAATGAAAGAAAATGCTTCAATTTATAAATTTTTTGCTTGAATTCTGTTGGTCGAAGAAAGTAACAACTCCTCCTTGATTGGACACCGTTCTAACTGCCGTCCAACCTACGTGAGTTAACTCAAGCTGGCCGGTAACCTGCGTAAGTTAACTCACGTTGATAACCGACCACTGCGTAACTTAAGTCACG